>ML840279.1:0-42072 GCA_009831015.1 Picea engelmannii | reverse complement strand
AGCTACATTTTCTCATAATGCAACATTGGAATGCTATTCTAATCATACTTCAACATTCGAATACTTTTGCCTTTTAAACATGCTCCCATTTTCTTGCATTGAAATTTGGCAGGGACTACGCTGCTTCGCTGCCCTTGTTTATACTAATTCCATCTTCTAAAGAACCTTCTAGTGAAATATATTTCTAAAAGAAAAAGCTTCTAGTAGGTATTCTTACATTGAATTGTTCACATTTATTAAATAGGCCTTATAAACCGATGTCATCCTTTATTACATGGAAAATATATTATTCTACCTACATGAGGGCTTAGGGAGGTTAGGCCCCTAACATACCGTCGCCCTTGAAAAACAACCTTGTCCTCATGGCTTGAGATGAGGAAATTGTTGCAAAATGGTAGCAGGCTCCCAGGTGGCATCTTCTAGAGTTGTATCTTTCCACTTCACTAACACTTTCTAGATGGTGCGTTGACAGAGACGACGTTCATGTTGGTCTAAGACTGCTTGGGGTTGTACCCAAATGTAACCTTCTTCATTGAACTCAGGGAGACGGGTTTGATTTTGGCACTTAGTTACAATCACCTTCTTTAAGCATGAGACATGAAAAATAGGATGGAGCTTAGAATCACTGGGCAGGCCTAACTGGTAGGTGACGGGCCCCACACTCTTGAGAATGGCATAACAACCATAAAATTTGGGAGTAAGCTTTTAACAATATCCAGCTTTGAGTGAAGTTTGATTATAAGGTCGTAGATGAAGAAAAATCTAATCCCCTTCAGCAAATTGACATTCAAAACGACCTTGATCGGTTTGTTGCTTCATGTGATTTTGAGACATCGCTAAATTGTCCTTGAGGGTACAGAGAATGGCCTCGCGTACTGTAAGATTTTCTTCAACCTCTTGAACCTTAGATACACCTGGCATATATGAGAGAATTGACGATGGATTTTGTCCATATACGACTTCAAAAGGAGTCATGCTAGTAGTTGTATGGTAAGATCTGTTGTAACACCATTCAGCTAATGATAACCATTGATCCTATTGATGTTGGCGATTAGATGCAAAACACCTTAAATGTGTTTCCAACACTTGTTGACAATTTCAATTTGGCCATCAGTTTGGGGATGATAGATGGTGCTGAGATGTAATTGGGTTCCCTGTAGCTTGAACAATTATTGCCAAAAATGGTTGGTCAACGTGGGATCCTTGTCAAACAGAATAGATTGTGACATGCCATGAAGTTTGAAGATATTATACATGAAAACCTGAGCCATTGTGGATGTGGTGAAGGGATGTTGCAACACACATAAATGAGCATATTTGGAAATATGATCAGCCACCACCATGATGATTGTCTTGTTGTTAGATTTAGGTAGTCCCACAATGAAATCCATAGAAATATCCTACCAAATAGAAGGGGGAATTGGAAGTGGTTGGAGTGTGTCGGAGGATTTGACTTTTTCTTCCTTGTTGTGTTGACAAACATCACATTTAGCCACAAAGGTGCGGATGTCATGTTTCATAACATCCAAAAAAAAAAAATGACCTATTCATAGGTTTCGGTAAACCCTAAATGCCCAGCGGTGGGTGAAGCATGAAGCTCAAAAATAACTATAGATTTAAGTTGTGACTATTTGCATAAAGATAGATGACCTTTGTAGTGAAGCTCATTATTGTTCCAAGGGTACCCTAGAGAAGATAGAGAATTTGTTTGCAATTGTTGGATCAGGTAGAGATTTGGGGATCTTGCAACCATTCCTTGCAAGAAACTTTGAGCCAATCGGGTACAACGAAGGAGAGGGAAAATAAGGACCCTTCTTCATATTTTTGGGAAAGAGCATCAACTACCACATTTTATTTTCCCTTCTTGTAAATGATCTCATAATCATAGCCAAATAGTTTGGTTACCCATTTTTGTTGCTTCGAGGATGAAATTATTTGTTCCGGAAAATACTTGAGGCTCTGGTGATAAATTTTAATCTAGAAGTGTTTCCCCAATAGATAAGGACGACGGAGATCCACGACATGCAGAATAGCCAACATTTCCTTTTCATAGATTAATTGGCCCAAATGTTTGTCTAAAAGTTGTTTGTTGGTGAAGGCCAAAGGCCAACCATCTTACATGAGGACCGCCCCTATTCCTTTTCTTGAAGCATCACATTCCAACAAAAAAGTCTCAGTGAAGCCGAGAAGTGATAGGACTAGAGTCGTGCATATAGCTTCTTTCAAGGTATGGAAGGATTGATGAGTTTTTGGAGTCTAAGTGAAGGCATTCCTTTTAAGGAGAGCAGTGAGAGGTGCTGCAATTTTTCCATAATTCTTAACAAACTTGCGATAATAACCTTTTAAACCCAGAAAGCCACACAAACTCTTAAGAGTTTTAGGGTGAGGTCAATCCTGCATAGCTTCAAATTTCTTAGGATCCGCCCATACACGGTCCTTGCCAATAATACGACTCAAGTACTCCACTTCTGAGGCACCAAATGCACATTTAGATTGTTTGGGGAAAATTTGTTGCTGAGAGAGTGGATGGAGGACTTGATCCATATGGGTGAGATGGGATGTCCAATTTTTACTATAGATGAGAATGTCATCAAAGAAAAATAAGACAAAATGATGGAGAAAAAGGACGAAATACATGATTCATGAGACTTTGGAAGGTGGATGGGGCATTACACATGCCAAAGGGCATCACCAAGAACTCATAGTGACCCTCATCGTTCTAAAGGTAGTCTTGGGAATGTTTGCTTCTTTCATATGTATTTGGTGGTAGCCAAAACGAAGATCAAGTTTAGTAAAGTATTGAGCACCGCTCAATTCATCCAAGAGATCATAGATGACATGAATGGGAAACTTGTCTTTGATGGTGAGTTTATTGAGGGCACGAAAGTCAAGACACATGCGCCAAGTAGCTTCTTTCTTGAGTACCATTACCACATGATAAGAATAAGGGCTAGTACTAGGACAGATAACACCTGGTTCAAGCAACTCCTGCACATTTTTTTCAATTTAATTCTTCTAGGAAAAGGGATGATGATAAGGGAGAACATTGGGAGGAAGACTACCACAAACAAAGGGAATGGAATGATCATGAACACCATGGGAAGGGGGGAGTCCTTGAGTGGAAAAAATAGCTTGGTGTTTGGATACGATAGATTGGAGGTCGGGATGCATGAAGGGTGTCTCAACTAGTTGAATGGAATGGAGTTGGGCAATAATATGTGAATGATCAAGGTGGATATTGGTGGCCACCCACCTATTCCAAATTCCAACTCTCTCATCTTGACAGTTTTCAGTTTACCACGTTTCTCTGTAATGGGGACACTTCTTTGTAATTATGGGTTCTGCACTTCTGAGGCTATCTTGAAGCCCTGCAGAACATCCATGTGGATATTAGTGGCCGCCCATCTAGTCCAACTGGCCTATTTTGGAAGTTTTCATCTCAGTACATCTTTTTGTACTTCTAGGGTCGTTTTGAGGCCCTAAGCAACATTTTTTGGGCTTGCCACAGTCAAATTGTTGATAGATTTAGATTTTGATGGAATAATGTGTATTTCTCGAAAATACCTTTCCAACGGGATTTCACACGCCTAAAACAGAGATCGTATGCAAAAGTTACGACCCTTGGAAGTTGATGTATTAACCTACCCCAACGGGGCCCACATGAATTTTGGCGCTTCATCTCCTAGGGTTAGGTTTTTGGATGTCTAGGGTTTTGGCATTCATGTTTATTGTAAAAAGGCCTTCAGAGAATCATTGTACTCATCTTCTTATGAATTAGCATAGTTGTCACATCTCTTCTTAGAGATAAAGTTGCCCCCATTCTAGCGAGCCTTACACTCTGTATTTTTACAGTCTCTATACATTTCTTTCATTAATAGAAATAATGTATTGTTGTATTTATTTCTTTCTAGAAATATTTATGTGTATTTTATTGTAATATCTTTGCTTTCATTTTGTTCTGAAAATAATTTGGATCACTGGTATCAAAGCAGGTTGCTCTTGATCATTTTTCAATGCATGTCCCTACATGGTCCGAGTATATCAAGTTAGGTCTCGAGCTTGTCTCTCTTGAGGACAATCACTCTCGCATGCCCAAGAAAACCTCCATGGCAGAAGAAAAGAAAAATGAAGGAGCAGAAGACTCTATTAACTTGTTGATTGAGAAATCTCTCGCGTGACAAAGGGACGAAATGATAGAGAATTTTTCCCACATCCTTCAACGCCTTCTGATAGCAACAGACACATTTTCATCAGGAGGCCACTTGGGGGAACTTGTCCCTTCAAGGTACAAGTTAACTTTGATATTCTCGTATTTGAAGGTCAGATAGATGCAGATTCCCTAGAAAAATGGTTAAATATGCTAGAAGGTTATTTCACTGTTCATAATTTTTCTGATAGGGAAAATATCACCTTCGCATTCCTCAAGGCTCTCCCCCATCTCAAACATTGGCGGGAAACTTACTGGGAGAAAATTTCAAGAGAGGAATCTGGAATATATGGGGTCGAGCCCACTTGGGATTTTTTTGTGGATGCGGTCAAGGAACAATATTACCCTATTGATAACTATGAAGATCGGTACATGAGATGTACCACACTGCGGCAAGAGAAGGGCCAAACAGTGTCAGAGTTCACAAATATTTTCCATACATTACGTACCAAGCTAGGTATCAAAGACTCCAAGCAACATATGGTTCTGAAATATCGTGGGGCTCTGCATCCAAACCGAAATGGATTTCCTAAACATCTCATCACTGGGAGTTGCCTATCGATATGTTGTCAAAATCGAGCAGAAATTTGGGCACTAGAACAAACGAGAGTTTGGATCTGCAAATTCGAAACAACTAAAGCACTCTAAAGACAACCCTAACCAACAACCTCCTAACAACCAGTCCAAGACACAGGTAAAGAAGGGTAAGGAAAAGACGAAGAATGACACTGGGAAGTGATGTGACTTCCACAAAAGCCCCTGGCACAACACCAATGAATTTCACTCAAAACAGTCATTGCTGGTCGAGATCAAAGACAAGGAGTCGAACCCTGATTCAGAATCTGATCCAGAAAATAATGAAAAAAGACAGATCATCGATGTAGACTCCACCGCTACTGTCACAACTGTAACAATTCAACCAAAAGAACCAGCATATCCTGAAAAGGGGGAGCGCCTCTTCCATTCACAGATGTGGGTGAAGGGTACCCCGTTGCATTTCATTATTGATAGCAGAAGCCAGAAGAACCTCATCTCAATTAAGGTCATCAAACATTTGGCTTTGTCGACAACACCACACCCGCAACCATACAACATCGGGTGGCCTCTCCAGGGAAAAGATCTCCGTGTCAACCAACAGTTTCACCTTTTCTTTGGCATCCAACCCTTCAAGGATGAGGTAATATGTGATGTTGTCCCTCTTGATGTCTGTGATGTTGTTTTGGGTGAACCATTTATGTGGAAACGTCATGTTGTTTATGAGTCTCAACCTCGTAGTGTCATTATTACTCTGGGGGGTCAGCTCTACAGGATACCAGAGATAGTTCCGACTATTGTTCCACCAAAACAGTGTCGCAAGGTAATATTTCATACTACAAAATTCAGCCTCTTCACAATCTGTTCAAAGGATGCACAGAAGGCCACTGCAGCCTCAACACCTTCTATCCAGCAGAAGCAGATTTCAAAAGAGAAAGAATATATTGTTTCTTCACCTATGATGGTGCCTACACAATGCCCCGTCAAGACTAGAGACAATGGGTTGGTGGAACAGATTCAACCCCACCAGCAACAAGTTCATGACAATCTTCCACAGACCAAGAAATGCAACTTCTTCAGCAAGTCACGCAACTCACCAATATTCAAATTTAGCAAACACTTTCCCCTGTTCCCCGGACACTCGATGCAATAGGGACCATTGTTTCCTAAGAAGTGAGGACTGGTCTAGGTGGATATTGGTGGCCACCCACCCGTTCCAAATTCCATCTGGCTCATCTTAACAGTTTTCAGTTCAACACATTTCTTTGTAATGGGTACACTTCTTTGTAATTATGGGTTGTGCACTTCTAAGGTTGTATTGAATCCCTACAAAACATCCAGGTGGATATTGGTGGCCGCCCATCTAGTCCAACTGGCCTATTTTGGCATTTTTCATCTTAGTACATCTTTCTATACCTCTCGGGCCATTTTGAGGCCATAAACAACATTTTTGGGGATTTCCATAGTCAAATTGTTGACAAAACTAGAGTTCGATAGCATAATGTGTAGTTCTCAAAAATACCTTTCCAACGGGCTATCACACACCTAAAATGAAGATCGTATGCAAAAGTTACGACCCCGAGAAGTTTATGTAATAACTTACCCCAACGGGGCCCACATGACTTTTGGCACTTCATCTCCTAGGGTTAGGTTTTTGGATGTCTGAGGTTTTGACATTCATGTTTTTTGTAAAAAGGCCTTCAGAGCCTCGTTGTACTCATCTTCTTACAAATGAGCGTAGCTATCACATCTCTTCTCAGAGATAATGTTGCCACCATTATAGCAAGCCTTGCACTCTGTATTTTTATAGTCTTTGTACATTTCTTTCATTAATAGAAATCATGTATTGTTGTATTTATTTGTTTTAGGCAATATTTATGTGTATTTCTTTGTAATATCTCTTCTTTCATTTTGTTCCGAAAAAATCTGGATCGGTGAATGACCTTTCTTGAGAAGCTTTCCATTAGATGGGAACTAATGATCTCAGGAGAACCTATTGTAATTCATTGTAATTGATACTATTGTCCCTCCTAGTTGAAATTCATGGTCAATGCTTTAAAATCCATGAGAATGGGGCCCAGAGTGTGTAACCATTCAAAACCAACCACAATGTCACAACCACCCATGTCGATGAAAAATATATGAGATTTCATGTGGTACTGTCCAATTTGAAGACGCACATTTTCACAACGCCCACCACATTTCATGGAACCGCCATATCATGATTTGAAAATTGTTGATGACACGAATATAGCAATTGGTTTACTGGGCAATTCGGTGATGAATAAAATTGTGGGTGCTTCCACTATCAACTAGAATGATGACTTTCCGATGCTCAATATTGTCAATGAGCTTGAGGGTTTAGGGAGGAAAGAAACCAGTGAGGGCATGCAATGAAATCAGTGGTTCAAATTCTGGTAGGTCAACTGGCTTAGGAGTATCATCTGAAGGGAGTATCTCTTCAACAAGGGAAACGACAGCTTCTTCTTCAACAACATCCTCTGAAATGGCCATAAAAAATTGGTTCCTTACACTTGTGCCCAGGAAAATATTTTTCATCGCAATTATATCAAAGACCCTTGAGTTGTCGCTCATCCATTCCGTCCCTAGTTAATTTCTGGACCTCGAGGGGAGTCACAGGGGGGCAGGATTGGTGGGTCGAGGGAGAGGAAGAAAAGAGGGTTTTTTGTTCTCGGAAAAAACAACTTGTTGGGATTCTTTGGAACTTTTAGTAGCTTCCAACCAAGTCTAATGGCGATCCATGAGGACCTAGGCTCGGATTTCATCCTTTAGGCCACTAATAAAGCATTCTCAGAAGAATGCATCTGTCGTTCTCTTCGTTCTAAAGGCCAAATTCTCAAAGGTAGTTAAAAAGTCTTCCATTGTGTTTGACCATTTTAACTTGGTCAAATGACCTAAATAGTGGGTGTTAGTGTCAAAACGTTCATAGAGCTCAGCAACAAACTGGATCCACACAACATACCCCTGTCGTGCATTCTTATGCCATTACCACCATTGCCAACATTCAGGATCCAAATAGAGAACAACATAACGAAGCTTGTCCAACTCATCGGTAATGCCATGCAAAGAGAAATAACGCTCCATTTGAGTGACCCATCCCATGGGCTCGGAGCCATCAAATTTATTGACCTCAACTCGAGGAAGACGTGGGTCACGATGAAAGGATTTGGATTTAAAGATCATAGAATGGGAGGAATCAACACCATCTAAGGGGGATGGTTGTTCCAAGGAGGAAGGGCCTTGGGAGCGGTTCAACAACTGGTTGATAGCAGACTGGAGGGTGGAAAATTCACCCATGAATTTGGCATCCATGGCATCAAATTGTTGGTGGACTTGGGTCTCTAATTTTTCAATGCGGGAATTGGTGGAAGTAAGATTAAAAGTCACTTGTTGGATGGACTCCTTGGTATGAGTGATGGAAGCTTGCACGTCGTAGTTGTGAGTGGTGGCCATTTGGATATTAGGGGTGCATGTAAGGGGAAATGGGTGGGTGGGACCACAAAAAATTATGACTTATAAGTGATAGGTACCATGACGATCAGGGAAAAAATGGGAATACAATGGGAGAGGTGGAAAATAACTGCATCGGGAAGGGGGTTGGGTCCACTGAAAAAAGGATTAAAAATGGAAGGTACCACTACGATCAGGGCAATGAGAGAAATCCAATGGGATAGGTCCCGAATAAGGGTGTCGAAAGGACCACTATAATTTGTTTATTTTTACCCCTGCGGAGTTATACTCCAATCTGAATAATATTGCAGTGGCAAAATGGCCAAATTCTTAACAGGAAGAAATGTGTAGGAATTTTGTAACTCGAATGCAGAAGGCAATGTTGCACGACAATAGATTTTGTTTGTTCCTTTTCTACTCTATTTCAGTCCCAAGGGTTAGGGTGTTTAGGGTTTCTGCAGATAAGGGTGTGATTTGTGTTATAGTTCTCTGATATACATGTGAGGTCGAATAGTAGTACTCAGTTCAATATCTCAGGACACCAACTAAGGAGGCTAGACCGTACCCTTAGCCATACTAACCGATTACCCAGGTACTAGAGAGTATCTTTTCGAGTGTTGTTCTTGGTGGCACTATAGCAGTCAGGTGACCGATTGGTTGATCTGTGGAGGGTTTCAGGATACCTAGGCCAGTTCGTATACAGGTGATCCGGATTTTATGAGCAGAACGAAATGAATACAGATTATTATCAAAATATGCTTAACATAGAATAACAGATACACAATAAAATTGGTTTCTGTTCAATAAGGAAATAAGTTGAAACTGTAAAATGCAGCGGAAAACAAGCTTGCTAGAATGGTGGTGACTTATCTCTGAGAAGATATGTGACGGTTGTGCTCATTCGCAAGAAGATGACTACAATGAGGCTCTAAAGGCCTTTTTATAATAAATATGAATGCCAAAACCCTAGACATCCAAAAACCTAACCCTAGGAGATGAAGCGCTAAAAGTCATGTGGGCCTCGTTGGGGTAAGTTAGTACATCAACTTCCCAGGCTCGTAACTTTTGCATATGAACTTTGTTTTAGCCACACGATAGCCCGTTGGAAAGGTCTAATCAATAAGAACAATTTTCGACTAGCCTAAGTCAATGACTTTGGCAGTCACTTGGGCCTCAAATCCCCCAAAAACTTCATTTAGGGCCTCAAAATGACCCCAGAAGTTTGGAACCCGAAAAACTACTGAAAAACTGCCAAGGTGGAAAACTGTTTTTCGAGCCAGTGGAACAGGTGGGAGGCCATCAATATCCACCTGGATCAACAAGCGTTATCTGATGCACTACCACTCGAAGGGGTGTCAACAGGATTACAAGGGTGGCCAACAATGTGCGCTTAAGTACCTCTTATATTTCCTGCGTGTATGCTTCCCAGACCATGGATTTATATATTGAACGACAAATCTCTATATTTTTAAGCGTCAGAATACGTCACTACCCTGAAAAATTTAACCCTCAATTCCTGCCAAGAAAAGTGCTATGATACCACTTGTAAGGTACCAGATCTATTATAATAGAGGAAAAAAGTAAATATTGCAGAGAATAATAGCGGAACAAGACGATATATGAAACCACAACACCAGAATAATACCTTTATTGATAGGAAATAATGTTCACTTGCCTCTTCAAGGGGGAAACCTCTAGCAGAACAATGCTCTATTACAACAATTCTCAGGACAAATATTTCTCATGCCACCTACTTTTATTTATACTAATTCTATCTTCTAAAGAACCTTCTAGCAGAAGATCTTTTTAGAAGTGAAAGCTTCTATTAGGTCTTCTTACATTGACTTGTTCACATTTATTAAATAGGTCGTATACACTAACGTGGCCCTTTATTACATGGAAAATATATTATTCTACATACATGAGTGGTTAGGGAGGTTAAGTCATGTTATCGTGCAAACTGTAGGTTGGGAAAAGCTCGACCCAATCCAATGGATGGCGATAACAGTGGGAGAGCTTACCCACTGTCACCTCAGATAAACCCTCCCTCGCTTC
Source organism: Picea engelmannii (assembly GCA_009831015.1). Taxonomy (NCBI): domain Eukaryota; kingdom Viridiplantae; phylum Streptophyta; class Pinopsida; order Pinales; family Pinaceae; genus Picea; species Picea engelmannii. The sequence goes on along the minus strand of ML840279.1, from coordinate 31,805 downwards.
TGTGAAGAAAGAATTCTGACACAAGGGGTGTTACACATTATTTTAGTCACCCTTATGATTGTTAATGATGTACACCTATCCTTTGTCTTTAGAAGGATCAATTGCCTTAATCCCTGAAGAAGAATGAAGATGAACTTTCCCAGAGAGATGAAATTATCTTTTCCTTTGAAAAAAAATCGTGCAAAGAAGGATCATAGCACCTTGCTCAGTGTTAAGGGTGCGATGATCTAGGATTAACGCATGTTGCACCACAGTGGCCTGCGACATCGTCACAGTTTGCTTAATGTTAAGGGTGTGACAATCGCTTGTACAAAGGAAAAAAGAGAAGCTTCTTGACGCTTCTAGAATATAAGCTTCGAGGGTGAGGTGGCCTCCGATTGGTTTGGATCTGAGTCACATCCCTGTTCTAGTGGGATCATCCTAACCTCCTCACTTTATCCTTTTTCAGATTATAAAAGGAGGGGTGTAACACACCCATGGTAGGACATCAAAATTTTGTTCTTCTTAAGAGAATCAAAACCCTCATTCGGGGTCTCTATTCCATTCTTCTCTTCCAAAACTCTCCAGCCACGGTCTCCATGATCCGAACTGAGCTCAGAGCTGGCAGATATCCTCTCCCAAGCTCCTCAGGTTCTTCCATCCATCTATACTCACATATGACAGCGGGCTATGACCCGACGCCAAGACAACAAGCGCCAAAACAACTACCACGCGAATCTTCGGGAGTTGCAAATCTTTGAAGTTCACAATCAGACGCCGCGTGTCCTTAGAGATTTTGACAGCCCTGATTCACATAGAGATTTCGGCATTCGGGAGTTTCAAACATTCCTACACCTTTTTCCTCTGAAGTACACCGTACCTAGAATTACATATCGAGCACCACGCGCCCCTCGTGATCGACGGTTATGATCTTCTTCGGGACTTCAGAGTTCAGGAATCCCGAGCACTCCAAGTATTTTTCCTTCGAAGTACTCCATACCCAGAATTACAAATCGAGCGCCACGCGCCCCTCGTGATCAACGGTTATGATCTTCTTCAGGACTTCATCGTTCGGGAGTCCTGAGCACTCCAACTCTTTTTCATCCGAAGTACTCCATACCCGAAGTTCCAGTTCAAGCGCCACGCGTCCATCTAAATCAACATCTCGGATCCACTTCGGGACTTCGACATTCGGGAGTCTCGGATGCTCACACCACCTTTTATCCCGGAGTGTTTTCCTTCGAAGTTAAGGATTGTGCGCCACACATCCCTCTCATTCAATGGTGGGGATCCACTTCAGGTGTCCCTCTACTCTGTATTGCTTTCTCCCCTCTTCCGAAGTACATGATCTACTGATGTGTGTCTCCCGCAGATCGACGACTATAAATTACTTCGACTCTTCGGGCTTTGGGAGTTTCAACCTCTCCCCACTCGCTTTCTTCTGGAGTGATTTCACCTGAAGTCGACGATATGTCAACGCGTGTCTCTCTCAAATCGAAGGTCACGATTTACTTCGGGAGTTCTCAACTCGCATGACCCCACTTTCCTCCGAAGTGGCTATCTCCCGAAATGGAAGATCTACTGACACCTGTTCTCGACCGACGGACAACTCAAATGAACTCCGGCTCTCTGGCCTTCGGGAGTTCTTGTTCAAGACATCCCATTTTCTCCCGTAGTGATTTCACCCAAAATCAACGATCTTTCGACGCGTGTCTCCCATAGATCGACAGCTGCAAATCACTTTGGCTCTTCGAGCTTTGGGAGGTTCAACCTCTCCACACTTGTTTTATCCCAAAGTAATTTCACCCAAAGTCAGCATATTTCCGCCACGTATCCTCTCTCTCATATCGATGGTACAGACGGACTCCGTCGCTCTGCGGATTTCCAAAGGAACTCACAGATAACTACCTCTTAATACCCCAGTGTGTGCCACTCCAAGCAGAACACTTGGCATTGTCGTCACTCGACACATGGGTCCCCATGTACTCTTGACGTAATACCCACATTCCCCGATCGAACGGTCGAGAGGGGTCCTAAAGGATCCATAGATCCACGGTTCACACAACTGCGCTACTTCATTCTTCGGGAGTTTTGGCGTTACTAAGCCTCTATTATCCCGAAGCGGTCAACGCCGGATTGACTACCTCATAGATTTGACGGTCGGGGTGACTCAGGGGCATCCTCAGATCTAAGGTCCATATTAACTTCGGGACTTCAAGACTTTGGGGATTTTACCTCCCTTGCAACCCACTTGCTCAATTCGCTAAACTCGTTAATTCTGAAGGACTCAAGGGGATAACTCCCACGCTCTTTCCTGTATCCAACGGTCACAACAGACCTTGGATCTTCTCAAACAGATCTCGTTCGTTCGTCTTCCATACAAAGGAACCTTCCCTTTCAATACTTCAATCTCACTATCCTTCCTAAGCTTTGTTAGCTCTGAAAGGTTTAAGAGCTTTGTGCTCTTTCTCTTGAACTTAACACTTAGAAGAATTCTTCCATGCACCCCTTGCGCTCGTTCATCAACTTAGATTTTAAGTGGTTCTCGGTCTCTACCTGCCTCGTAGAGAGCCTGTGCATACATGCACTATCTCTACTGAGCTTTAACATACTCCTTTCTCCAAGGGACTCATAATGACTAGGAGTGTCGACATGCATACGTGAAACTATGCCCAAGGTCGACGAATTCACAGTTCGTGGCTCTAGCTTAAACCACCATAGGGATCAAGCATTTACGAGTACAAGTCATGTCTGAACCATATAATTTATTACTTGCCTAATTACACAATCAAGCAGAAATAAAAGGGATACAGTATAACCACTAAGAAATCATGCACATCCCTGAAAACATTCACAGTATATCAAATTTTATTACACAGTTGTAGCTCAATTACACAGGGTAGGAGAATACTTATCTATTACAAGTTGCAGCCAACTAATTGATTGTGGGTGTGTGCCTTTCCACCCAACCATAGGCTCAAAGGCATTCATTCTTAGCACTCTGGCCACCCCCGTGCCAATCCATGATATCACTAGGGAACTATGCCATCTCTCAGAGACCTTCTCTATGTCACAGTATCCCTGTGAGATTTATTAGATGATTCCTCAGCATCAAGCTCGTGTTCGGGTCCTTCAGGTCGTGTTCTCTGCACTTCCTTTTGGTTCACGCATCTCCTTCCGAGCTTGCGCTCTCGTCTGGTGTCTCTTCTCTTACCTTCCCCCTATATGTATCTTACTTTCCTTCTTTAGGGAGGTTTCTGACCTATCATGTTCCTTATGTTAGAAGGAAGCTTGGGTCTGCAGGTCTCTATGGTACTTCGGGCTGACAACCCATCTTTCCATTCATGGGGGTGGTTGATTGTTCAACCACCAGTCCTTTCCTTCATTAACTGATTCTTTCCTTTAGAGATATCATGGCTCATACTTCAAGGCTTCACCCCCCAACAGTCAGTTATGGGCAATTTAACAACAATACATTTACATTGTCCACATGCCTTAGCATGGTAATCCTATTTTATGATTAATTACAAGCTGAGGGAAACATGGGTGTTACAAGGGGAGTTCTCATGGGGAAAGTTAGCTTTGAGAATTGATTTTTTGGAAGAGATTGGGAATGGTTAGAGAATTTTTGGAACTTCAACTTAGTTACAGAGATTCGGCTAATGAGATATTATTCTAGCCAAGAGTTTGGATTACCTCAGTTATAGCTAATTCCTATGGAGTGTTTGTGCCTATCTTGGCTTTGAGATTCACTTTGTCAAGCTGATATCATAAGTAGCTATCATATCTACAGTCTTAGAATCTGTGGAGTAGAAGTATGTGGGAAACAAGGAATTGTTGGAAGGAACCTGACAACATCAAGGCATCTGGTTGTACCTTTCTTCCACATTCTTTAATATAGATATACTTTTTTTTTCATATATGAACGTTATTTGTCCATATTGTATGATTCCTTGATCACGTACATAGTTTCATATCGAATAGACTTTGTTATTCTTGTCTTCGTTGGCTTGTGTTTCTTTGCAGAAATTTCTCCATAAGCCTTATGACGGAGCTGGGATCACATTAGTGAAGTCAGGTCTGCAACATTTTAAAGGTATGTTTTGGATCCTCTTCTTATTTGGTAACTGAAATATAAGGAAAGTTTAGTATATTGTCTTGTTTTGTTCTAGTTTCGATGTTCAACTAGGGAGATCGGTTTGTGTCTGCACTTACCGATTGTCTGATAACAAAATTGGCGACCATACTGGGGAAACAGATTTTTGTTTTCCTAATTGTCTTACTTTCTTGCTTTGATTGCTCGGGTTCTCTTTTCTCAGTCACTCAGAGATCCATATTGACTCTCTAACTGTTTTTTTCACTAGAAAACCTTCTTACTTTTTATTTTTTCCATTTTTCCCTTGATCGACGCACCCTGCTTTGAGAGATAGTGCGACATTGTCACACTGTGGTCTTCAATGATCTGCGACGATCAGGATTGTCGCACTAGATTTGTCTTACATCCTGCGATGATTGTGTGAGAAAACAGTTTTTGTTGGTTTTTCCTTACCCAGATCTTAGATAAGTGTTTGGGGTGATTTGTTGGGTCTGATTACAGTTTGCTTGACAACTTTGAATTTTCTTTTAGCTGCGATTTTTCTTTGTTTTAGCTTGTTTTATTTTGAAATATTTGATCTCTTGCTTTGAGTGTCTTTCATTTACAAAGCATTGTTTTTGTTTAGAATTGTTTAGTGAAAGAACACTTCTTTTTATGAATAGTTTGTTTTAAAAGAAAAAAATTAGTTTGGGTTGCCTTTGTTTTGAAGAATCTCACTATTTCTTTTAGTGTATCATTGAAATAAACAACTTGTATTTCTTTCTTTGCATTAGATTGAGGGCATCCTTGCATTTGAAGCAACAAAATCGCATGGTTTTTGGCATTTTTGGTCTTGAATTCTTAAAAAAAATCCCCCTCATGATCGAGGGGCAAGAATCATGTATTGGTGTATAGTCTCTTTGGTTCATTTCTTAAAGATCTTGATATCGATGAGTTTAATAAAATTTTGGGACAATGTGCATCTGGGAATGATAAACGTTTTCTCCTTCTCGTAATATAGCTTTCATAGAAGTGAAATATTTGCATTCTCATTTTTTTGCATTGTTTAGAGTCGGTCAAAACATCATTTAGTCCACGCCATTTTCCTCTTGCGTAACAACAACTTAATAAAATTTTTGCATTAATTAAAATCTACCTAGAAACTTTTATTTCTAGGGATCTTTGCAACCTACATTAGATTAGTTGTAGGGCTTTGGAATAGGTGTGAAAGATAACTTTCTGAAGCTATAAACAAACATAGAATCTTGAGTTAGGGAGCAGTGAAATCCATTTACTACATTTTGTCCTAGGAAGCCCTTCTCAGACAAGGGTCAATCACGAGGACGCATTAAGGCCAACAAAGTTACTAACCATACTTTGTAGGTCTTGGTGTAGTGGTTGCGCGTATTATTGGAGGTCACTTGAGAAAACAACCTTGTGTAGGCATTCTCAAGTCGATTTCGGGCTCAGTTACCCTGCCCTTGCGCGTATATCGGACTGTCGATTGTTTCTCCAAGCATCATTGTCGTATTTGGTAACCTTAGTGGCCTTTCTTTAGGGTTAATACACGAGGTGACGATGAAGGGGAAATTCTTCATTGTACCTGGAATCAACGTTGGCCAAACTCACTCAGGCTCCTTGGAGGTTAAATCCATGTTTATTGTGTGGAAGCTTTCACCAAGGCATAATTCCGTCAAGCAGGTCGTCAACGCAACTTTTCCACCCTCTCTATCTCAACCCCTTCTTACATTGTTCTCGTGACGTTGGATTTCATCACCAACTAGTGCATTCATTGTGAGAAAGTTTTGTTTGTTTGCTCACTTCCTAGATTTTTAGCGTGTGTTGTTTGTTTTCCCTTACTGACTATAGGTTGGATCTTTGTTTAATGGCATCAGTTCCCGAAACGACCAATGAAGCAACCCCTGCTCCAAGGGAACCTTTTGTTTTTCCTTCTTACAGAAACGTTGGTCCTCCTTACATCACTACTTTAAGCCTTTCAGGTCTCACAATTGGGTTATCGGTATGGTTGTTTTCTACTCCGGTAATCCTGAATGCAACAAGTTCTTCAGTTGTAAGCACTTCTCCTCAAGAACATCAACCTCATGTTGATCCTTCACCTTCTTCACCAGTAAGATCTTATTCGCCTTCTTCACTTGCAAGGTCTTCTTCTGTTTCATCTTCTTTGCCGAGTGAAAGCTCTGAAGCTAGTAACCCGGTGGATAAGAAGAAGAAGAAAAGGAAGATTAAGAATAAGAAAAATAAGCAAGGGTCCAAACTTCCAACGACTGCGAGACATGTTGGAAAACAACTAGTTACTGTTAATCGTGTTGGGAGTGTTGATGATGCCAAGATCACCCAAACAACCTGTAAGCCAAAGTACCCTTGTAGTCTTTGTAAGGGTAGCCATATTCTTAAGGATTTCCTTGGTCTATCAAGGGTTATAGAAGCATGGTCTACATGCCCTCGCCAAACCATGTCGTTGGCTTCTGAGCAACATGTTGATGACCTCCAGTCAACTAGTCAGGACACCGTTGGGAAGAAGAAAAGTAGAGTCAAGTTCCCGTGTAGGTTATGCGGAGGGAGTCATCAAACTCACCTTTTCCCTCATATGGATGAAGCCTCAAAATTACTAGAAGACATGACTGTTTCCTAGCCTCAACTTTTGGCTGCTTACCGCATGCTTACTCTCAACCCACCTGTAGTTGATGGAATGATCAATCTGGTCCCTTCGTCGGTCAGTCTGGTTGATCAGGTAGTCAATCTGATCACGTCCTTAGTTGAACCAGATGACAAAGTGGTCGATATGATCTCATCCTTGGTTGATCCCACTGTCTCGATAGAGAGTGAAACCCAAGTGGTCGATCTATTTCCAAACATCGACCCCATTCTCCCCTTGGAGAATGAAATCCAAGTGGTTGATTTGACCCCATTGTCGGTCTATCCTACTCTCCCGTTAGAGATTCAACCTGATATTGGTCATGCTTTTCTTATTGATACATAATCTACCATGCTAGGGGGGATTCCTCCTTCTCCCATGGAACCCCCTCCAAGTAATGAGGCCATCCTTTTTTATTGGGGTGTGCTAGTTGGACCTCGTATTCCCTCTCACATTCCATTCAAGATTACAGTACAGGTTTGTGGTTAGGACGTTCCTCAGATGTTGATAGATGAAGGTGCGTCCATTAGTATTTTGTCTTCTATTGCTTGGAAAGTTTTGGGTTGTCCTCAACTTGTACCAATTACGCATAATCTGTTAGCTTTTAACAGAAGAACCAGTCAACCTTTAGGGACCCTTCCTCAGTTTCCCGTAACTTTGGGAGGGAAAATTGTCTTTATTGAAGTCATGGTAGTCCAAGATCCTTTGGATTTCGATTTACTCCTTGGGCGAGATTATGTCTATGCCGTGAAAGCTATCGTGTCCACTCTTTTTCATGTGATATCTTTCCCTCACAATGGAAGAATTGTGACTATTGATCAAATTTCATTTGTGGGTCCTGACTTGATTACCAACCCAATGACCTCCCTAAACAGTTCTTATATGCAGACGGTATCGCCCCCGCCACAGGTCAATTATGTGGCATTGTCTCCCATGCCTTCAACTGTCGATGAAGATGAGCCTCTCACTGTAAGCTCATAATCTTATGACTTAGATCTGGTAGTTGACACGGGGATCTCTTTGATAGGGCTATTAGAGCTTGACCTCCTTACCCCTATCATGGCCCTCGACATGCGTTCCTTCTAGAGTGTGTTTCTTCCGTCAAGCGAAGATCTCTTGGAAGACATGACCGAGTTTTGTCCCTTGACATGGTGTCTTTCTGGAGAATTGTCCTCTTGGAAGCCATGATCAAGAAGAGAGTGTTGAGCATGGTTTTCTGATTTCAAGCTCATTAAAAAATGAAACCAGCTTTGAGCATGGTTTTCTAATTTCAAGCTCGGTAAAAAATGAAACCAGCTACGAGGATAGTTTTTCTTCGCTGTGGCAACCTCGTTAAAAAATGAAACAAAGCTTACGAGGATAGTTTTTGTGTCTCTATGGCAACCTCGTTAAAAAATGAAACAAAGGTTATGAGCATAGCTCTTCTCCCGTGTCAAGTTCGTTAACAAATAAAACAACCCGTCTCTAACATAGTTCTTGTTCCTGTGTCAAGCTCATTAAAAAATGAAATAGATTTGCCCCCTCTTCAATTGAGTCAAGTACTTTGTTAGGTATAGTATTTGAAGCTTCATTTCATCCCCCTGTGTCATTGGATGAAACAAAGCTTGGGGGGGCAATGCTTACAGCCTCTAGAATTCATGCTGAAGTTAAGTCGCTAGCTTGTTAAATTGGGGGTAAAGTACCAACCATCCATGGATTATGATTTGGGAAGTCCCAAGCATAGTTTTTCTAGTTTCAATATTGTGTAAAAATGAAACCACCTACCTCAAGCATGGTTTTCTCTGGTTCAAGCTTGTGAAAAAATGAAACTAGGTCCAAGCATAGTTTTGTTTCGTTTTAAGCTTTTGTAAAAATAAAATCTATCCCAAACATAGTTTTACTTTGGTTCAAGCTTGTGTAAAAATGAAACCAATCCTGAGCTTAGTCTTTGTTCTTTCTCATGCTTGTAAATACTTGAGAATGTAACTGAGTATACTTTTATCACTTTTTCAGACTCATAAAGGTTATACGAAAAAGAAACCCCCTGGAGTTATCTTTAAGCTATTTTCAGACTCTCTAAATATGAAAAGATTGTCGAGCGATCTTGTTCTTTTCACGCTCATTAAAGAATTTGAAGAAAACGTTTGTTGAGATGTAGATTATCTCTTTTCCGGTCTCATCGGACTACTTTACAAAAAAGGACATTTTGGAGTTTCCTTTAAGTGTTTTTCAGACTCTCTAAATATGAAAAACCAATGAGTTTACCTTCTTTGGACTCATAAAAAAAACATAGAAAGGCCCATATGGGACCGAACCACTCCTTCCTAGGGTTCGTTAAACATACTTCGAGGGACTCATCCGAAGGATGAGCTTACAGTTCAAGCATATGTTATCCTCCTCAAGATTTTGTAAAAATAAAGAGGTACTCACAAAAAATGGTGGGGGGGAATTGGGAAATAAATGTATCTAAACCTGTAATCTATGGAAGAGTCACTTTTGAACATGACACCATTTCACTCGCTTTGTGTCTAGGTTGGAAAATCCACTTGTCTCTTGATCATACTCCTTTATAAGATTAAAAATCGGTCTCTGATCCCTGTTGTTGAGTCAGTGTTTCCAATACAGTTGTCGTGTTGTCAATATATTCAAAGAGAAGTTCAACTCGGAAAGCCTTCTATTGCGCCAGCCATTTCTGCAGTCCTTAAGCCTTCTATTGCATCGACCATCCCTAAGTCAGTCCCGAATCACTTGTTACTCTGATCTACTTCAAATCCTATTACATGTTTCGTCTCATTGATGGGGGAAACATTAAGGCCCTCCTGTGACGATTCTTTTCCTGTCGACTTCAGCTCATTATATAGGAATTAGAATTAGAAACTAATTGGTACCTTGGAACTTGCATGCCTCAATGGAAGGTTTCCTCGCTTTCGACAGTGGGTTTTCATTATTGACCCCTGATCGAGATATTCTGTCGAGTGTTCAACTTCAGCTCACAATTTCACACCCGTTGGATTGTACTAGTGTACTTTGGGATTCATTGACATTAATGGTGATTTCCCTCACACTTGTTAACGACATTCACTAATGACCGGTAATCAAGTGGTTTCTACCATGTTCGACTTCAACACATGTATTTGCATGGTTAGATTCGTATTATAGAGTGGTGGAGATGAAGACCCTGAATCTTATCTAACATATTCAGGTTGCATTGGAGTATATTGAGATTGTACTATTGCATAGATCCACAGTGTATGTCTCGTGGCTATGTTCAAATTTGAGTCTTTAATGCATAGATCCACAGTGTATTTTTGGTAGCTATGTTCAGATTTGAGTCACAATGGCATGGATCCACAGTGTATGTTTGGTGGCCATGACCTGTCTTACTTGACATGGATCTTTGCATGTCGACATTTATGCTTTGAGTCATTTGGATTTTGAGTATGGTAATGCCTACCTCAGTGATGATATATTATTGTAATGTATTTCCTTGTTTGTTGGCAGGTTTCTGACCGACGTGTTCCTTGTTCCCAACACACACTCAATGAAGTGTTTCAGCTATCGCTTTGTTCCAACTTCATACTTTGGGTGGCTTACTGTTACACATTATTTTCATCACCGTTATGACCGTTAATGATGTACACCTATCATTTGTCTTTAAAAGGATCAATTTCCTAATCCCTAAAGAAGAATGAAGATAAACTTTCCCAGAGAGATGAAATTATCTTTTCCTTTGTAAAACAAACCGTGTAAAGAAGGATCATCGCACCTTGCTCAGTGTTAAGGGTGCGACAATCTAGGATCGACGCAAGTTGCACCATAGTTTCCTGCGACATCGTCGGAATTTGCTTAGTGTTAAGGGTACGACGATCGCCCATACTAAGGAAAAAAGAAAAGCTTCTCGACGCTTCTAGAATAAAATCTTTGAGGGTGAGGTGGCCTCTGATCGGTTTGGATCTGAGTCGCATCCCTGTTCTAGTGGGATTATCCTAACCTCCTCACTCTATCCTTTTTAGCTTATAAAAGGAGGGGAGTTCTCATGGGGAAATTTTTCTTTGAGAATAGCTTTTTTGGAAGAGCTTGGGAATGGTTAGAGAATTTTTGGAACTTCATCTTAGTTACAGAGATTCAACTAATGAGATATTAGTCTAGCCAAGAGTTTGGATTAACTTAAGCTATAGCTAATTCATATGGAGTGTTTGGGCCTATGTTGGCTTTGAGCTTCACTTTGTCAAGCTAAGATCATAAGTAGTTGTTAGATCTACAGTCCTAGAATCTGTGGAGCAGAAGTGTGTGAAAAGCAAGGAAATATTGGAAGGAACCTGACAACATCAAGGCATCTAGTTGTATCTTTCTTCCACATTATTTAATACAGATACACTTTTTCTTTCCTATATGAACACTATTTGTCCATATCGTATGATTCCTTGATCACGTACATAGTTTCATATCGAATAGACTCTATTATTCTTGTCTTTGTTGGCTTGTGTTTCTTTGCAGATATTTCTCCATGAGCCTTACGATGGAGCTGGGATCACATTAGTGAGGTCAGGTATACAACATTTAAAAGGTATGTTTTGGATCCTCTTCTTATTTGGTAATTGAAATCTAAGGAAAGTTTAGTATATTGTCTATTGTCTTGTTTTGTTCTAGTTTCGAGGTGAAACTAGGGAGATTAGTTTGTGTCCGCACTTACCGATTTGTCCGATAACAAGGGGGAGTCTCGGGTGACCCTAGGGGTAAATGAGATGGAAAGTGATATTTATGACGAGATTCCCCTATAGGTCATGTTACTAAGTGGAGAGTAGCTTGACAATGAGCTTCAGAGGTGGTTTATAGTTGCCAAGTGTTTGAGTACTTGCAGAAGATGGTCGTACCTGCTCGAGACACAAGAGAAGACAAGATACAAACTAGACAATCCAATGGACAAACAAGTTAATCTTGTTGTCCCTATTTGCATCAGTCAACAAAAATATATATATCAATAAGTAAAACAATCAGTTATTGCATATTTAACCATCAAATTTGTTAAATAATTATTGGACAATGAAGTACTAAAACAATAAATAACTTTCCAATACTTAAGCATGAACTTTGACGGTAAATTAGGTCTACCAAATGAAGTTATTAACAAAGTGTTAGGGCGGCCTTATGGTTGTAGCAAACAATTTATACAGTAGCAAGTTCTAACCATAAAAATCAACAAGTAAACCATAAAAAAGATAGCCCACAACCAGTAGAACAATAATCTAAGTTTAGAAGTCAATTTCCATGGTCGAAAGGTGAGTAAATGATGAAAGAAAGTGTGTTTTGTTGCAGCCCTGATGGCTGTAGCATTAAATTTATTGCAACAATGAAATCCTTGGCTAAAAGAGGACACCCTTAGGGCACAATAAAGATGATAACATGTAGAAAAGATTCCAACTTAAACAATTTTGATATCTTGTAATTCTACGTATCCCAATGTAATGACTTTATTTCTCCAATGAAAGAGATAAGTGTCTTTAACTATTGGGTTATGGAGTCTTTAAAAATGAAAGAGATAGTTGTGCTACTTCCTTGGGGGTGTAAGCCTTTTTACTCCCCAAGGCAAGCAAGACTAGCTAAGGAAAACCCTAGGAGGGTGTAAACCCTTTTACTCCTCCTAGTATTCCTTTATGCAAAAAATTATTCCAAGACAAATATGATGGGATTAGTGGAGTTGCATGCCCTTATACTCCCCAAAATATTAGCAAATTAACCTTGTGACGAAGAAAATAAGCAATAACATGAAAGATTCCTTACCTTGTCCAAGCATTAACAAGATAAACTCCTTTTAACCAAGAAAATCCACCATAAAGTAAGAAATGGCCTCCAAGAGAGATAGCACCTTGCTTCTTCATACAATAAACAAAGCAAACCATAGCAAGAGATATAGACAAAATTTCCCTAGTAGGGCGTAAATTTCAGCCAAGAATCCTCTCCAAGATGGGAGAGTTGTGATAAAATGAGATAGAAATGATCTATATTTACACAAAACCTCTAATAAGAGTTTGTACACAAAACTTAGAGTAAACCACCAAGACAAGGGACAACAACCCTTAATTTTCCCCTTTACAATTTAAAATTTGATTTTGCACAATAGAAACCTTAGAAAAAGCATGATGTCACCCCTTTAAGGCAACGTTTTGGCATCTTTAGCAAGTCGTTGAGGTTAGGGATGAAACATTGGGCCTCCAAAGGCCTTCTTCCAAGGTGCCAGGGCCCTCTCGACTAATTCAAGGTGTTCTTCCTCATCAAGTGATGCCACGTGTCCTCATCACCACCAAAACCTAACCCATGCATAACGTCAAGCCCTCAAAGTGTGACGTTTTGGCCTCCAAAGGAAAAACGTTGGGCTAGTAGGGGCATGGGTGAGGTCCTCCAAGTCATATCTCAAGCCTCGAAAGGTTGTCATCATCATCTAGAGTGCAAGCCATGGTATCCAATTGGTGGGATTCAAGCCCCAAGGAAGCCCAAGCTAGGCTTGTTCTTCCAAATCTGTCCACCAAACAAGGTCCTGCAAAGACAATGAATATGCCCTCCAAGGATCTCAAGTCAAATGCATCATGATGAGTAAATCAAGTCAATAGAAGAGCCACCTAACAATGTGCATCAAAAACCACCTCATCAAAATAAACAAGTGCTCAAAGACCCTATGCAACTTGCCAAGTTTGGGTATGGGAGGGTCGACAAGGTAACCTATTGGGTGAATTCTCCCCTAGGTCAAGGAGTGTTTATTGGGTGGAACCCCTTTCTAAGACATGTGGAAAATATGATATGGATGGGGGAAAGACTCTTGGGAATGGGGTTCATGACATACAAGGGATCATAGTGTCACATTTATGGGTGCCTTTGTAGAGGGTGTGATGCACCTTCGTTTTCAATGCATCATTTTTCCAAGCCCATTCCTTACCATTAATTAATTAAGGTCCAAACACTAGGTACTCCCTAGGGTGAATTGATTAGCTTGGAGGGAAGTACCAAAGTGTCACTTGAAGGGAGAATTACACATAGTGCCATGGGGGTATAGTCTAGCTTGTAATGCACTTTGTGTAATTCCCTCAATCAAGTGGGACATTTATGTTATGTGTTTGCTTTTGCAGGTCTTTGATTTTTAAGGAGAAGCGTTTCACTACTCTCAAGACCTCTTTGAGAGAGCATCTGGAAGGTTCATAATTAGGCTTTTATCGTTTTCCAACCATGTCCCCTATGGGCCTTTAACCCCTTCTTCCCATGAAATGAGGGACAACCCCTTCTTGGGTCAGTACACCCGAAAACCCAAAAGATAAGGAGATGGGAGGACGAAGTGTGGAAAGTGACAAGTATGGTCGGGAATGGCACAATGAATCGTCAAGGGGACCTCCCAGTAGAAAACCAATCCCTAAGGGTGAGCACTTACTAGGGCACAATGTCAACCACTAAGGTGAAACAGGGCAAAGAGCATAATGTGCAAGCAAAGATTACACAATCAAAAGCAGTTTTAAATGCAACAAACCCAAATGCCTCAAATATTGAAATGAAACTCACCATAATACCTAGCTTGTACCTCATGGAGCAAGATTCAATGTCCTCCGAAAGCAAGCTGGTGTGGTGGATACCCTCATGATGAACCTGGAACTGTGGTGATGAAGTAAGATTCTATCTGTGCAAGTGAACACCGTTGGTCAAGTTGTCTCTCGGTACTCCATGTCTGCAACCTAAGGGCCTCGAGACATCGTCTTTTTAGTTATCCCTAAAATTGGGGATAACAGGTACCTAACAAGATCGAGTTGAGATGCTCAAGATATTCCCATATTCCCAAAATTCCCAAGCTCTTTTCAGGAGAAAGATACTGCAAGCATATGTTTGATGAAAATGGACAACTACTTTACCCTACCAATCCTAACATGCCATATTCTAGCAACCATCCGGGGTCAACGGTATTACACCGTGAATTGGATCTCTTTTATGTAAACAACACCGTAGGGCACAAGAAAAAGATGATTGAGTAATTGTATTTTTGGATTTTCAATTGAACTAATGTAAATGTATTGCTTAATTCAACATTTGTTTTATAAAGTGGTTGGTTTCATGTTTATTATTGGGAAAAAAATTCCATGCTTCTAATAGGTGTTTAGTGTAATGTTTGAACATATCAAGTGCATTGTGTTAGTAATATTATTGATAATGTTCAATATTTTTACAATCAGGATTATGATGATGAGTATCCTATCCACCATCTACTATTGCACCCCACTATGATGTCAAGTCACAAGCTTGTTGCTAAACGAAAACAACTCAGAGAGGAAGCATACGGAAAATGGTTGAAGCAACCACCTGTTCAATTCCCACTACGTCCTAAGTCACCAATTCAAAACCTCTACAGTAACACTAGTTCTTCACATGTTGGGGACGAAGACAATGATATAGAGGTTGGTATGGATGATTTCTTGCGAGATACCCAAGCCACAAAGGGAATGTTGTTATATTCACTCCAATAAATTGAAGTAGGGGATGGTGTTGATGTCATAGATACCTTCTTCGAAATCATGCAATATACTTCCACCACCCCACTATTTGGTCAAGTACAGGGGTATGCAAGGCCTACCAAGCTAGGGACAACAATGTTATTGTACAACTTGAAAGCAATGTAGGGTATGTCAAATGCATGTTTCTCGACACTTTTGAGGTAACTAACCATTAAGTCCCTAATTTTTTAAGGAATTTTGTCACACAATGAAGGAAGAAAATGGTGGATTTTATTCATGCCTAATGACAATGTACATTTCTATTTCCCAGTAATTGCAGGTTACTCAAAGATAAGGTACTTTTGAGTGATAATGTCTTGCCCGATAACTACGCAGAGGCAAAACAACTGTTGAAAATGTTGGGTGTTGAGTACATATCATACCATGCATGTTTGAATGGTTGTATTCTATATAGAAATGGATATGCGTACAAAGCGATATGTCAAGAATGTGGGCATGCCAGGTACCATAAATAAATAAATAAAAGGGCAAGGCACATGGCTCTCCTCATAAGATATTGAGGCACATGCCTATAATTCCAAGGATTCAAAGGCTCTTTCGTAGCAAACAATTATCCATGTTACATGGGTGGCATGTCTCACATAGAAGTGAGCCAAGGGTTATGTGAATCCCAACAAATTCAATAGACATGAAGCATATAGAGGATACATGGCCCGATAAATTCAAGGATGAAGTACGGAGCCTGTGATTGAGCACATATATGGATGAAGTTAACCTATATTCCCTCTAAAACACCAACTATTATGTTTGGCCAGCGGTAGTGATCAATAACAATACCCCCCCATGGTCGTCCGTGAAGAATGAACATCTTATGTTGGCTCTTATAGTCTCGGGTAGAAGACAAGTGAAGAGAATGGATGTCTACCTCCAACCACTGATCGATGAATTTAAACAATTATGGGAAGGGATACATGTATATGATGTATCAAGACCCATCCCAATGGAGAGGTCTTTTACGTTGTATGGCATATGTGTGTACACCATGCACAATTATCCAGGACTAGGAGTTTACTCTGGTAAGCATGTTGATTGATTTGTTTATATTTGTAGTGTTATTTGGCACACTTCATTTGGTGCAACTATATTTTTGACACTAACATGATCTGTATACAATAACATCGCAGGTCTTGTAACAAAAGGGTATCATGGATGTAAATGTTGTGAACCTTCTATAAAGGCTAGGTGTTCCAACCACCTACAAAAGCTAGTGTACGATTGTTTGAGGGTATTCCTCCCATAAGACCACCCTTATAGAAGAGTTGCATCTACTTTAAATGGTAAACTAGAGAGAACCTAGAGACCTAAAATAATGACATCGACAGATTGGATTAGGGCATAGGACACAGAGAAGGAGAAGGAAATGGAAGAATTGTTTGATTCAAATGGGGAACCTATGTTTGATGATCCTAGATTTTTTGACACCTATGTTGAGAAAATGCCCATTCGGATGAAAAGGAAATCTGTATTTTATGAGCTTCCATATTGGGAGCATCTTAAGATTGGTCACTTACTAGATCCCATGCATATATTAAAAAATGTTTCATCTTCTTTATGGAGGCACTTATCATCGAATAAAAGTGACACATTGGCTTTTAGGAGAGATTTTATTGCTTTAAATACTAAAAAGAGACATTGGTCATGAAAAGAAACCATAGGAGAGGCTAGTCCCTCTTGGTCTTCTAAAGAAGGTGATGTCCCATGGATTTTGAAGAAAAATGACCTTTCTATGGTGAAGGATATAATATTAGGTGTGAAGGCACCTTCTTTATATGGGTCGACTTTGCGACGTTGCTTCACTATGGCAGGGAATTTGTCGAGGTTGAAATCACATGACCATCTGAACCTTCTAACGATATGTATGTTGAATACATGATTCTTCTTTTATAATGGCGTCGGTAAAAATATCCTATGCACTCACAATTCTATGGAAATTAATGATGTGTGTGTCTATTTTGTAGTGTCATTATCCTTTGCTTGTGCATGATTGATCGAGGATGATCTCCACACAAGGAATAATTACTTTGCACACCATGGATAAGATCATTAAAATACTAATTGATGGTAGGTGGAAAAGAATAATTAATACTCGTGAATGATTTATTTAAAATGTAAAAGAAAATTGGTTAATACTTTAAGTGAGTGAGAAACTCGTGTATTATTCATGCACATTGGAAAAATGATTAATGCTTGAAGTGAGTTTGAGAATCTCACGTATTATTCATTTAATTGTAAAAATGAGAAATTAGTTTTGTGAGAGAATCCAACTCACAAATTAATTTCCTAATTTTAAGTGGAAATTAGTTTCCTAGTCTCAAGGAGGAAGTTAAGGGTCTCATGAGTTGGTTTGGACTCTTCCTCACTTTATCACAACTGGTTTCTTAGTCTCAAGGAGGAAGTTAAGGGTCTCATGACTTGGTTGAGATTCTTTCTCATTTTTGTCCTTGAGTTGTTATTAGATCCTAAATTTGTGGAGTTGTTATTAGATCCTAAATTTGTGGATCTTATCTCCTTGAGTTATGGAGTTAAGGAAAACTATATAAACTCCTTATGAAAACTCTAGGTTTCATCTTTGGATGAATCCTTTATGTATCATCCCTTGGTGGAGAGAGCTCAAATGTAGTCCTTCTGGTGTCTGAAGAAATGTCACTTATGTGAGAGCCTTAAGTTCTCTTTTGTGTGAGAGAAGGTTGCTCCGGGTTTGATCCCTTTCAAAGGAAGGATAATCGAGTGATTCATATTCCAAGCGGATCTGGAGACGTAGCCGGAAAGTTCTGGTGAACTCTGTTAACAACTCGATGATCTCTTGTCTCGTGTTTTCTTATGCATATTTTATTTCTGCAATTATGTTCACTAAGTGCATTAACTATTGTATTACAAGACTAACACATCCACCAAGTTAATATTCAATTTGGATTCAAGTCTTCATAAGCACATATTTTCACCTTTGATGCAATCAAGTTCAATAGATTCACAATTGTAAATCTGACCTTCATTGAGTGGCCTAGACCAAGTCAAGTTTGGTATCAATGTCACCACGGTTTCATATCAGTGATTGTGTAAACCATGACTTCCCCTAGGACCTGTGACATGCCATGTTGAAATTATCTGCATTTGTACATTGGATCACATCAAGGGAGATTCATATGGCTAGCATTCCACGGTGGCGTCGAGAGATAGCTGAGATTGTTTGTATGTTTGAGAAGGAACTGCCAACGAGTTTTGTGGACTTGCAATTGCATCTTCTAATTCACCTACCCGATGAGGTTGAAATAGCAAGGGTGTTGGAGATTTGCAACTTTAGGAAGTCATTCTCCAGAAGAAAGTACAAGAAGACTCATCTACACCATTACAAAATTCCCAGGATGAAGTTGAAGACCCAGGAAGAGAAGTCATCCCCACAGGAAAATAATAAAGAAATTGAAGACCCAAAAATAAGAAGTCGGCCCCAGACTGGCGCTAAGATTAGTATAAATACATGACTGTCTCATTTCATTTGGACAGTCAGACAACTCCTTTTGTAGTGCATAGAAGGCAGTTGTAGCTGTAGTTTTTGGTAATTTCGTTATTTCTGGTTTTCTGGTATCTTGGAGGGTGCGCCACACTCAGAGAAGCTCTTGCTTGGTTATTTTGGGTCATCTTATTGAGGCACTAGGTCTTGGAGACGCTAGCCTTGGGGAGTATCTTCTCTATATGGTATTTTGGCTATTGATGGTGATATACTGGTAATATCTTGGACTGAATTCTTCTAGAGAAAGGTTGTTGGGTTTTCTCCTGAGTTTGGGTTTCCCAGGATAAACTCTTGTGTTCTTGTGTTGTGCTCTTATGTCTACTGTGCATGGTTAATATTTCCAGATCTTGTTATTTTCGCTGCATTGTTATAGTTCATATTTTAAGTGTATAGTTATTCTATGATAATTGTTGTATGAAAGTGAATCTTGTTATTAATCATAAGACAATAACTATCAAGAGCTAATAATTATAAAACACCAACATGGTATCAGAGCTAGTTGTAATATTTCCATTGTACAATTTATGTTTGCCGCTGCATAGACCTGAACTTGTCAAGTTCGTTGAGCAACTTATTGGAGGATGTTGAGTTTAATTTTTCCATAGATCAACTTTCCCTAGCCTAACACACCTCTTGGTGGTCTTAGATTACAACTTGGTGAAAGTTGAGATTTCTCATTACAGTTGTTATTTGTAGTTTCCAGTTACAATTGTAGTTGCAGTTTTAGTCGTCGTTTCCAGTTGCAGTTGCAATTGTAGTTGTAGTTGTCGGTTGCAGTTGTCAGTTGTCAGTTGTGAAAACCTTGAGATTAGAACACAAGTTGGATGGTGCTACAAATTTCAGCGGTACACACTTGTATATAAGTTATATCATGAGGGTGTTTGCAGGATATGTACACTTGGAAAAAAGACATTTGTCCAAGCAGTGACAAAGGGATCCTAGATATAGTGCATTTAGAGGAATAATGCACCCTCCCTAGTAATCCAGACTCTAGGTTTGCATATCAGGTTTGATATTTTTATATTACTGCATCTTAAATAAATATTGTAACTAGGACAACGGTGTTTAGAGTTCTATTATTGCTGAGTACTTTTTGCTATCAAATGTTTAGTGACACTTGAATAATGTTAGTACAATAATCATTATGTAAATGCTCATTTTTTAGTACTAATGATGCACTTGTTTGCAAGATATAATTGATCTTCTCTAGGAGATGTTCTTGGTTATTGTCTTTGTCTTGGGCAGGTTACTATGGAGGTCACAACACTGGAAAAGTGTTGCTCTTGTCTTTTGTTCTTGTTTTG
Organism: Picea engelmannii; assembly: GCA_009831015.1. NCBI lineage: Eukaryota > Viridiplantae > Streptophyta > Pinopsida > Pinales > Pinaceae > Picea > Picea engelmannii. The sequence goes on along the minus strand of ML840279.1, from coordinate 11,758 downwards.
TTCCGGGCAGGTTACCACAGAGGAATGATTGGTAACAACACTAGAAAAGTGTTGTTCTTGTTTCCCATTTTTTTATTCTTGTTCTTATTTCCTTATCATAAGAATATTGTTCTTGTCTGCTATTTTTGTTATTGCGCTTGTTTCAGGCAGGTCATAGGTGATAGCTCTGAGAGGGGGCTATAGTGACAGTTGCAAGAGGCAACATATTAGATGGTCTCTAGTTTGAGACATGGAGCAGGCTATCCAGACATGGAGTTGTATACATGACGATATACATCCATATACCGAAGGCGAAGAAGAAAAAGTTAGAACCTTCAGAAAAGAAGGATGCTTTTGTGGGATACAGAGTGTTCCACATGGAGATTGATGAGGAGGACCGGGTGGCTACACCAGTGGTGAGGTAGACGACCCCACCTAGTACCAAAGGAAGCTAGACTTTAGAGGGAGTCATCCCTCGAGATCTAGTAGGAAGGAGTAGCCTCCCATGACAGTTCATTGGAAATCAGACTTCATAAGATCCAAAGGGAGAAGATGGCTCCAAAGATTGTATAGACTCAGAGGGAGTCATGTTTTAGAGGGAGCGTGGTACTCCAGGATTGATGGATACTTGATGATCTTAGTTTTGATCAAGAATGTACATACTCAGAGTGAGCATGATATCAGAGAGAATCAATTGGCTCAAGAGAGAGACGATTATTCAAAGGGAGTCCCCCCCCTATATCCAAGTGGGAGAGAGACATCTCCCAGGACTGACAGACATGTGTCATGAGTTGAGGAGGCCAGACAAAAGCTTCAGAGGCAAGAGGATTCTAGGAGATGTGATCTTTCTACAGTGACATAGGAAGCAACCAGATAGGAGGACTGGGTATGGATTTTGTCTCAGTCACAGAGGGAGAAACAAGTGAGGCAAACTAGACAACAAGACTTACTCCAGTGACAAAGGGAGTTGGACTCGGAGTTTGAAATGGAGGATCCTAGCTAGATGTACTCTTGGGATTATAGGTGTGATGAGATCAGATGGGATCTTCCTCATTCATGGTATAATGATGAGATTCGATATGATGGACTGCAAGTCCATTATTACACCTATGATGACAAATCTGAAGAAGTTGAGTGATTCTACTTCAGATTCAGATTTGGTGGATCCCATGATGTACATGCAATTGATTGGATCCTTGATGTACCTAGTTAATGTCAGGCTAGATATTTGCTTTGTAGTGAGCACCTTCAGCCAGTATTTGGTTGAAGCCAAGGCAATTCTAGTGGGTGGCAACGAAGCATGGTATAATTGGATATGATTTGTCTCAGGTGATGAAGCGAGGCTGCAGAGATATACAGATCCTGATTGATCAAGGAGTGTAGTAGACAAATTGAGCACCTCGAGGTGTTTCTTTAGCTTGGAATCAATTACAATTTTTGGGATAAGCTGGAAGCAGGCTTCTGTAGCACTCGGTACAAGGCTTCTGTAGCACTCGGTAAAACAGAGACAGAGTATGTCACAACCAGTGTTGCAAGTCATGAAGTGGTGAAACTTCATAAGCTTCTTGTAGGACTTCATTTGAGACATGGTATAAAAGGGAGCAGTGAAGCTCCCGTACTTATCCATAGATGAGCAGATTGTGGATATCCTCCTAGAGTGGCCATGTTGATTTGGCTGAGGAGGATGATACATAGGATTAGCCATGCTAATATGACCAAGGGAGAATGATTCATTCATTTACGGGGCTTTGCTAGTAGTGAATGGCCCATAACTTCGGGTACACATTATCCCATATTGGTCATGCACGGGGCTATGCTAGTGTTGATATGACCAAGGGTGATGATTCATTCATCCACGGGGCTTTGCTAGTGGTGAGTGGCCCAGATAAGCGTCGGGAAAAAATTATCCCAGATTGGTCATGCACGGGGATATGCTAGTGCTAATATGAGCAAGGGTAATGATTCTTTCACTCACAAGGCTTCGCTAGTGGTGAATGGCTTAGGTATAATCATTCTCTCGACAAGGAGTGGATGGACTTGAGATGTTATCACATGCATATTTCGGAATGGAATGCATGTGCGAAGATGGCACATCAACATGGCTCATGAAGACAACCTTTCTATGACATGAGAAATCCAAGTATGGAGAATGCCTCCCTCGTTGAGAGGGAGTGTTGGAGATTTGCAACTTCGGGCAACCATTCTCCACAAGAAAGTACAAGAATACCCATTTAGACCATTACAGAAGCCCCAGGAAGAATTTGAAGACCGAGGAAGAGAAGTCTGTCCCACAGGAAAATAATAAAGAAATTGAAGACCCAAAAATAAGAAGTTGTCCCCAGACTGGCACCCAGATTAGTATAAATATTGGATTGGCTCATTTCATTTGGACAGTCAGACAACTTCTTCTGCAGTGCGCACAAAGCAGTTGTAGCTGTAGTTTTTGGTAATTTTGTTATTTCTGGTATCTTGGAAGGTGCGCCACACTTGGAGAAGCTCTTGCTTGGTTATTTTGGGTCATCTTATTGAGGCAACAGGTCTTAGAGATGCTAGCCTTGGGGAGGATCTTCTCTGTATGATAGTTTGGCTATTGATGGTGATTCACTGGTAATATCTTGGATTGAATTCTTCTAGAGAAAGGTTGTCGGGTTTTCTCCCAAGTTTGGGTCTCCTAGAATAAAATCCTGTGTTATTGTGTCTAATGTGCATGGTTAATATCTCTAGATCTTTTTATTTCTGCTACATTGTTATAGTTGAGATTTTTAGTGTATAGTTATTCTACGATAACTGTTCTATGAAAGTGGATCTTGTTATTAATAATAAGGCAATAACTATCAAGAGTTGATAATTATAAAACACCAACAAGGGGTGCTCCCATGTCCTTGAATGTTCTTTTTAGAGAGGTACATGGAAAAATTGAAGGGGTTTGTTCGACAAAGGGAAAAACTAGAAGGCTCTATGGCAGAGGAGCACATAGTATATGAGTCATTCTATAATGCCAATGAGTACATCAAGCAAATTCAGAGGGGTTGTATAGATAAAATAGATGAGAATTGTGGGTAAATAATATATTTGACCCACATGGCAATGGCTAGTGCAAAAAATTATACTCCAAGTAAACCTCTAGAGGGCTCATCCATGACCTGTGAAGAAAACAAAGACTTAGATAACCATGTGTCCAAATTGGAGAGTGGACTGACAGACATGGAGGATATAATGTTGAAAATGGTTGATATTTAATGTTTTCAAGAAATCGACCAAGAGGAATTTGACTATTTGAAGGATAGTATGCAAATTAAGGTGGAACTATTAAGTAAATCCATGGAATCTAGACTTATGGAAGCCTTAGAAAATATATGCCCCAAAAGAGATAATGCAATACAAGAAGATCCTGAGAAAAAAGTTTGAATAATATCCCACCTAATCACATTTGACAAGAGTTTAACTCTGATATTGGAGCTAATCATGAATGCATTCTCAAGGGCATCCACTTTCCCAAGGTTGAATTAAGAAAGTTTGATGAAGCATATGCCTTTATATGGGTGAATCAAATAGAGAACACTTTGAATTGCATAATATTACAAAATGATAAGCAAATGATTCCCATAGCAACTATGTACTTGGAGACAAAACCATATCAATGGTATCAATGAGTAGTTAAAAGGCCCTCTCTTTTTTATAATTATACACAAGATTTATTTTTTAGGGACCTAGAAGCACAATATGGTAAAGTTTAGGAACAAGATTAATTAGTCAATTAACAAGAACCAAGCACTCATGGTCTATTGAGGATTATAATTTTGATATAGGTGGGTATTAATGGCCACTTACCTCTTCCACTAACTCAAAATGGTTCTATATCTTGGTAGTTCTACTACAATTTTGTAGGTCTTGAACTTCCATTGTATTTTTTAGGCATTTCCACATAGAGAATGGAAAAGCTTTGCAACGGTCCAAGCAATGCCCAAAACTGACTTTGTATGCAAAAGTTATGGCCTCGAGAAGTTGACATATCAACTAGGCTCTTCGAGGCCCACATTATTTTTACCACCTCATCTCCTAGGGTTGGGGTTTTGAATCTTCATGGTTTTATACTTTATGTTTAAAGGTAGTTTTTCCCTACCACAGTGGTCTTTTGGCAAATGAGAATAGTCGACACATCTCTCATAAGAGACATGCTACCACCATTCTAGCCACTTTGTATTGCTTTGCATATTGTAGTCTTTTATGGCTTCATCCATGAATAGAATTTGGGTTTCACTATATTACTACCCTCTTTGCAATAACTTTGTGTGATTTCGTCTATATTCTTATCTTCATTTCATTCTCTATACAATCTAGATCAAATTTAAGGGTGGATAACATGAGTGATCAACATCTATTGGAAGCTACACAGGTGTACAAAAAAAGACAATAACATGAGCTTTTGCTAAAAATTCCAAGATATGTTGACGAAACCATGCAATTTACTTGTCACATTCAAGACAAAAATATAGCTACATGCAATTCTATCATGGGAATATATGTACAGAGTAGAGATAGATTCATTCATCAAAAGGCAACAACACCCCAACCCACCCTAATAACACAAAAGGAAATAGACAAAAGATGAGCAAAAAGACTATGTTCTGGTTGTAATAGAAAATGGTCCAAGGGGTATAAATGTCAATAAACAACACTGTTCACATTGAAAAATAATGAAGAGGAGTAATAGAGGCACCCCCACAAATGAGTGAGGAAGAAATTTTGAACCCAAAAGGGCAAGAAATAGATGTAAAATTTTTGCACAACATATATCATGATACCAAGTGTGAAATATAAGTTCATGCATTGATAGGTGCATCACTGCCTCAAACCCTAAAAAATCACATGATACATGAAGAAGCAAAAAGTGATAGTACTTGTTGATACACGTAGTACCCATACTTTCATTGATAAAAGATTGGCAGAGTGCTTCAATTGTTTTGCATACATAGAGAAAAATTTTCAAGTATTGGTTACTAATGGGGAAAGTATTGATTGTGGAGGAAAATCCCATAACATCAAACTTAGTACGAGAGACTATAACTTATCAAGCCCAATGTACCATTCCTATTGGAGAAGTAGATGTGTTTCTAGGGATTTAATGGATAAGAAATTTGGGTATAGTTTCTGCAAACTCTAATGAATTATTCATGAGATTCAAATTAGAGGGAATTTAATATAAACTCGATGGGTTAAAATTTCCACCCTCTTAGATGATCAACTCACATAGAATGTAAAAGCTCCTAAAAGGGATTGTCGTGGAGTTATCATTAGACTTTATTCCATGGAAGTGAAGTAGGAAGATGAAATTGTACCTTGGAAAAGCATGATAGAATCTTCCAAGAAATTCCCAAGGGCTACCTCCATTTAGATATCTTGAACATCAACTCATCTCATATCTAGAAGTACACCTCCTACCAAAAGACCTTATAGATATCCATATCAACAAAAGAGTGAGATTGAGAAAATGGTACAAGACATGTTGGATGCACTCATTATTCGATTAAGCAATAGTTCCTTTTAATCGCGGGTAGTGATGGAGAGGAGAAATGATATCTCTTTGAGTATGCATCATGATTACAAAGTTTTGAATAAAATCACCATCAAGGATAAATTCTCCATTCCAAATATTGATGAGCTTCACGGGGTAGCCTAGTTTACATAGTTAGATCTTAAATCATAATATCATCAAATTAGATGGAGGGATGAAGGCACTCCTAGAATAACTAATGATGGTCCTTCTACTTTTCAAATCCTCATGAACAAGTTTTTCTGACTTTATCTTAGAATTTTTGTGTTGGTTTTCTTGGATGATATACTTATCTATAGAAAACCATGGAAGAACACCTTAAACATGTGGATAAAGTCCTACAAATACTCAAGAACAATCAATTGTATGCAAAAATGTCCAAATGTGTTATCGGGAAACAAGAAGTAGAGTGTTTAGGTCATATTGTTTCACATGAAGGGGTCAAGGTTGATATTCAAAAAGATTCAAGCTATCACAAAATGACCCATTTCTTAGCGCATCAAGGCTCTTAGAGGATTTTTGGGTCTTACATGATATTATAGAAAAATTGCTAAGAATTATGCATGCATCACAACCCCACTCATATCTCTCCCGAAGAAGAATTCATTTTCATGGAATGAAGAGGCTTACCCTAGCATTCTCAAACTTAAAGGACGTTATGAGCTCTACATTGAAGTTGACAACACTCGACTTTAGCAAAACCTTCATAGTGGAATGTGATGCACTCGGGCAAGGATTTGGAGCAATATTAATGCAAGAAGGGAGACCATTAGCTTTTGAGAGTAAAAATTTCAAGGGAAAAAAGTTGGTGAATTCTGATTATGAAAAAGAAATGTGAGCTATTGTATATGCAATCAAGAAATGATGATAATATCTCATTAGAAGACATTTAAGAGTCAAGATTGACCATGACAACCTAACCTACTTTTCAAAGTAAAGATTGTCTTTAAAAGAGTAACAAAAAATGGGTAGTTAAAATGCAAGGATTGATTTTGAAATAATATATAAGAAAGAGATCGATAATATGGTTGCACACGCCCTCTAAAGTACAAAGAAACATCTATCTTAGATAATATGGTTGCACACGCCCTCTAAAGTACAAAGAAACATCTATCTTAGATAATATGGTTACACACGCCCTCTAAAATACAAAGAAACATCTATCTTATATACGGTTACATGTATGATTCCTATATAAATTGAACAAGATTTAATTTTGAAATAACATACCACAAATGGATAAATAATAGAAACATCCACACCTTATATTCAACAAGATTTAATTTTAAAATAACAGACCACAAATGAATGAATAATAGAAACATCCACACCTTATATTGCATTACATCTATCATTCCCATACACTTAGAAGAAGCTGGCCATGAATAGCAAGAAGACAATAACACTCAATTAAAAATACAACGTCCATTATAAGGAAAAAAAGGTGAAAAAATAAAATAAAAAAATCTCCAAAACATTGAGAGATTGAGACACCCAAAAGAAAACAGCCTCACATCTCATTTTATATAATTTCGCTTTCCCATTCGCCATGATAGTTTTAATTCGTTCAAATTCACTAAAATGTCACAATGCATTCCTTTTTGTATATTTTTTTATAACGTAACACGGTATATTATCTAATAAAATAAAAATCCCTCGAGGATGTCAGACCAGCGTGTCATTGGGCTCCTCCATTAACGTGGAATATCGAAGTGGACTTGAGGTCGCGGGTTCGAAGTTGGTTGACCCATTGGGATAGGGTTCGTATGCCACCGCCCATCTTTCACATTCATCCCTGTACCTCCGAATCATCGCCCATCTTTAACATTCATCTGCTTTGCGAGATCCCTTCAATTTCATAACCGCAAGGATTTAAACCGTGTTCTGATTGATTTCCTAGATTTTTGTCCACCATTTCCCAGATTTTTGTTCACCACTTCCCGTGGGTTTCGAACCGGAAACCTAAAGGATTCCGATCGCACGCTGCAGGGTCATTGTAGCCAGAAATAGCTCAGGAAGGCCTAGCAAATTTTAGCGGAGGGGGTATCGTATTCGCGAAGATGGCAGCAGCAGCAGCGGCGCCGCGCTATGCACCTCATGATCCGACCCTCCCAGAGCCATGGAGAGTCCTGGTGGATGGAAATACAGGTTATATTTATTATTGGAATCCTGAAACGAATGTGACACAGTACGAAAGGCCGGTTCCCCCACAACCCCAGCCTCCTCCTCTTCCGCCTCCGCTTCCACCTGGCCCTCCACCCGCAAATTTGGCCCCCTCCACACCCTCTAACCCTTCTGTGCATTCTCATGCTCATCCTCCTCAATCTGTTTCTGCCGGAGCCCAACAGAGCGTCAGATCGGATTTCGTGAATACTAACAATAATGGAGTAATTCCAGCTCAGCCCAAGCTTTCTCCTGTAATTTCAGGTCAGCCCAAGCTTGCTCCTGTAATTCCAGGTCAGCCCAATCTTGCTCCTATTCCCGTGGCGACGAGCCATCAGGTCTGTTCATTCATCGTTTTTCTTCCCCTCCGCCCTTTTTTCTTTAAATTTTAGTTATTTTTTCTGTCCGCATGGATTCCACTGCCTTATTGGGTTCTTGTCCTCTGCTGTTTTCTTGGGATTATTTATTTACGATACATGCTTGAAAAGAAACTAAAGCTTTCCATATGTGGTGTAATTGGGCCTTGTGAAGGATCCCGCTGGCGCTCAGAAGACTCAGTGCATACCATGCTTTTCATGTAGTTTTTTAATTACAGGCAGAGACCTATGCAAACCCATGTCTGATATGCACCTTTTCATGTAGTTTTTTAATTAATACGCACAAACCCATCCAAACCCATGTCTGATATGCTCCTCGACGTTGCATTTCTAAAGTTCAATTATTTCAGATGGCGTCCGTTTGTGCGAGCTCATGATGTGCGATTTGAGCTTCGCAACATCTAGGAGCGTATCAAACCCAGGTTTACATAGGGCTAGGCTGGTGTGCATATTCAATGCACCTTCTGGAGTCTAGATTCAATGCACGGAACCACCCTCACGCACAGAGAGGAATGAAGATTTTGCCCCATCCTCACTTCCATTCATCTGTCTTTGGATTCTGTCCACTTGCTCCAATCTGGAGTCACAACCATGGCCTGCAATGTCGATTGTACCTCCAATGAAAGAAAATAGCTAGCATATCTAGTCTTTGTGGGCTCGAGGAATTTCTTCCTCGAGTGAGACCTGTACATGGCTAAGGAGGTGTGGTGGTTGCAGATAAATATCTGCACATTTCTCGCAGATGTCACCCAATTTTTTTAACGCCTTTTAGTGCATTGTTGAGTGCATGCACACACCAAGGGGTCCAAAAAATATGCTTGTATTTACTTTGAATCAATAATCCAACTAATCTACACACTATTGTTGAATTTGTCACAACCTGTGTACAACATTGGTAGGCCCAACCTCCTCTATAGCATCTCAAAGAAGCTCAAATTGGAAAGTTGCATCTTTGCGCTTTCTAAAACAAATAATAGCTCTATAAGAAAGAAATGGATGTTTTGGTAATGTTTGGCAATGTTAAGTTCTTGTGGCATGCATAATGTATCCCTTGTAGTCTTAACCCTTTATTGAATTACCCTTATGGATTGGCCTCTTGACTCCATTTGCCCTTGTTGGATTGACACTAATCTCTTGATCCCTTCCATCACTTTATTTTTCTATACTACAACAACATTGTTTTGTTCAAGCTATCTCTTCACATCACCTTTGAGCTTCATTGTTATAGCTTTGGTTATCCTAACAGCTAGGGATACCCTCATTGAGTTGGAGAAGAGACAACCTAAAGTGAGAGGATATGTTTCTTAGGTGATAATGGTGATCGTATTAGTAGTTCCTTCTTGGGTTACACCTTGTGGATTAGGGCTTTTATCATTAAGTGCGAGTTGGGGAGGTAACACCACCCAATGGTGTATGTGAGGGGTGTGTAATGGGTAAGCATCATCGGGAGTCCTTTCCTGAGGACAAAGCAAGGTGAGCTTCTGAGCCTCTTATGTTGGTTTGCAGTGATATCTATGGGCCTATGGCTACATCTCTTGTGGGAGAAAAGTACTTCCTCACCTTCATTGATGATTTTTCCTATTTTATTTGAGTGTACACCATTAAATTTAAGGATGAGGTGTTTGGAATATTTAGGGAACTCAAATCTCTCGTGAAAAATCAAAGCAACAAGAAGATCAAGTGTCTCAGAACCGATGGTGGAGGTGAATATATTAGCATTGATTTCTAATCATTTCTCATATCTCAGGGCATCTTTGGGCAAAGAACCATTCCTTACATTCCATAATAAAACATAGTAGCAAAACAAAAGAATAGGGCTATCATGGAGATGGCTCATGGCATGCTTCAATCGAAGAAAATGAAGCTTTCATTCTAGGGAGAGGTGGTTGTTTGTGCAACACATATAATCAATAGAGCACCTACTCATGTTGTCATAGGTATGACTCCTTATGAGAAATGGTATGGCAATATATCTTCTATTTCGCATTCATAAATATTGGATCTAGTGCATGGGCCCATGCTCCTAATGGAAGGTGAAACACATCAACATCTTCAAACTTACGCTTTACTCTGGTTGGCTACAATGAAGGTCTTCAGGGTTATTGTCTTTATGATCCCACCACTTACAAGGTGGCTAAATATAGAAAGCCTCCTCATGGTATGCCAAGATATCTTCCATTACTCCTTTTAGATGGCTTTTCGGATGATTCTTGACATGTTTCCATGGATTGTGCTTCCTCACATTACAATGTTGGTCCTCTTTTGGATGATTACTGCCATGTGTTAGTGGATCTCTCACCTTCGCAGTGTGATGTTGGGCCTGTTTTTACTTCTCTACATATTTCTTCGAGCACTCTCTCTTATGGTGACTGGACAAATAACTATGGCTAATGATATCGATAATTCATTTGGCCTCATGCTAGTCGTTGTTTCTTCTGAGGATGTTCCTTCCAATATTTCTTCATTAGATGAGTGGTATAGTGATTACTATCATTTGATTGATGCATAGGATGATAATGGAAGACATTCTCCAGATGAGCAAATCAAAGATGAATCCAGTGATCTAAAAACCGATTGAATAAGCACTGGCCAATTTGATCCTAGAATACAATGGATTGGCCCTTGAACCAGTTTGGTGATTGGTTCCATATCGAACCAATGAATTGGCCCTTGAACCAGTTTGGTGATTGGTTCCATATCGAACTAATGAATTCAATGTGGATCAATCAATTGTGTTACAAACTAACCTCGACCTAGTCGCAACAAAACATTGGAACAATAAAAAAGAAAAAAACCTAAATCATAATTGAATCGCCCCCCAAAACTTTAAAATAATGTTATATAAGCCCCACCCCCATTTGCATCACACCTCTCTCATTAAGCTTTTGTGAGCATTTGGAGTTTGTGGAATTGCATCGAAGAGTCATGATCAAAGCTTGTTTGGCATTTCTCACGCACTGTTTGCGGTGGATTTGGCATAAAAATCCAGAGGCTATATGTTGTCTACAAGCTTGGAGTTCTTAACTAGATTCTTGTGCCCATTCAAAGGTATATGCCAAATTTGTCCCTCTTTTTTTCTCATAAAATTAGAGATTTGAAATATATCTGCTTGGTTGCAAAAAAAAAAGGTAGGGTTTGCATTTCTTCATTTATAGATTTTTTTGCATTTACCATGGCCCCAAGACCAAAGACCCTACATGGCTCCATGCTGGTGTTGTTGATAGGGAGATTTATTGTAAATATTGCGAGAAACACATAAATGGGGGAGCATTCATAAGGTTGAAAGAACACTTGGTTGGTCAAAGAGGCCATGTTGCCCCATGTGGTAGCGCTTGTTGATGTTACGGTAGCTGCGGGAGGTATTAACCTCCACATGTAACCTTTGACTAGAATGGAATATTCTGGAAGCAAGGGAAACCCTAAACAGATGTGTGAAAACCCTAGAAGACAAGTGGGCCTAATAGAATAAATAATATTAGAATATTATCTTCCAGAAAGACAAGTTGGCTCCACAGGAAAAAGATAAACAAAAAATATAATTACCAGAAAGTCAGGTCGACCCAGCCAGAAAAGTCACCAGACAGATTAATATAAATAGAGGACGTTTTAGCTCATTTGTACACCTAGTCAGAGCACAAGTCTTGTGGAGAGCTGCAGTTGCAGCTGCAACTGCAAGGAAGAATAA
>ML840278.1:14753-42072 GCA_009831015.1 Picea engelmannii | reverse complement strand
TTTGTTTTCCATATTACTGAGGGTCAAATTGTTGGTTAGTTTTTCTTCTAGCTCTTTAATCCTATCTCTCAAGTTGTGATTTTCTTCAACCTCTCCTTCTTGGGTTGATTGTTTATGTTTTTCCATTTCTTGAATCCTATCCTCCATTGTCTGCAATTCACTCTTGAACCCTAAGAATCTATCATCTATTTGAGTTTGAATGGTATCTTTAATTTTTTTTTTATCAAACATTGCCTCTAGCTCTATTTGGAGTTTTATGTCTCTTTCTTCACTCTTTTTTTTCTAATGATTCTAACTCTATTTGGATTTTGGCATCTCCGTCTTCTCTCCTTTTTTCTATTGATTCCATATAATCGTAAATGATCTCTAAGGTGATTTTGGGGGCCCTCCCCCTGTTAGGCTGAGTTTTTGGAATAGGTGGTGGAGTGCTCATATTGAAAATAAGAGAAAAAATGTAACAATTATTATTTTGGATTGACTTTAAGAATGGATTTTTTGTTTTAATTGATAATAATGATATTAATTGTTATCTCTCAAATCAACTTTTACTTATGAAATTTCAAATAAAAAATATTTAAATCTCTTTATTATAAATATATTTTAAATTAAAATTGAATCAAAGTAAAACATGACTCACCTCATTTCACATGTCCAATTGCTCAACCAGTTGAAGAAGCCAATAATAATAATAATAATTTAATATAAAATTTTATTTGATAATTTTTATATTTTTATTAATAATTAATACGATAATAATGTTTTAATATAAAATTTTATTTTATAATAATAATTATTATATTTAATATAAATTATTATAAATAATTCTAAATATACATTTATATTTTGAATTGGAATTTAAAAATAGTTTTGTTTAATTTATTTGGACTTAATAATATGTTTGAGTACATTACATGTTTAATTTGTTCAGGTCACAAGTTGTGAATTTGGAGGATGGTAGAGTATTTACACCTTATTAAATCAAGTATTCAAATTATTACAACTTTCTTTGTCTTATAAATAAAGTGAGATCAACATACATCAATTTTGCGATGTTTATTTATAAGGTTTAAGTACACCATTAATTGAAATGTACAACACTCAACCACCATATCCAAGAGAATGTACAACACTCAACCACCATATCCAAGAAACAATGCTAGTAATTAAATTTGCATTGCATCCAATATAATTAGAAAAACAACAAAATATGTTCTTGGTGATATTGAGTTAGGTAATATGTGAGTTACCACTTGCAATTGATAATAAAACAAAACTAAAATGAGTGTACTATTATAACTAAATTATATGTAAAGTAATAAATATTACTCATTCATATTTACATAATAATTCATAAGATTTTCAAAATCAAATTATTCAATAACTAAATTACATATAAAGTAATACATATTACTAATTCATATTAACATAATAATTTATAAGATTGTCAAAATTAAATTATTCAAAATTACTAATAGATAATTTATAGAAGAAAACAACTTATTATAGAAGAATAATCACATAAAGTGCCTTCATGTTTTGAGCCCAAACTCAGATTTTCTTCACAAATATTGAGATAGTCACCTACAAGAACTGCGCATGACCTTTGTATGGGTAAACCAATGCAGTAAGAAAAACACACTAATGGAAATGTGTGTGATCTGTGTATGGCTAGCACAAATGCATGCAAGGCCCACACCATTATAAGGTGCACACACCTCATTCAATTTCTCATGATAAAATAAAATTCATATACCAAATAATATTTTTCTCCCAACGTATTCATATATACAAATACATATAAACTTATTCTTAAACTCAATACCAAGGGCGAGACCAAGTTACCTAAAAGTCTTTAAATATTTTCTACTAAAAACTAGGCATAACCTCTACACTACAACTACAACTCTTCAAGTGCATGATACCAATGGTTCCATGATAATACATTCCCTTCAAATACTACCTACCAATATGTAACAAATGTACTATGTTTAAAATTTGAAAAAAAAAAAATTATGGTCAAAATTTCTAATTATATAAAATTCCAAATATAGTCTAAATTTCCCACAACTTAAAATTACCACCAAATTTAAAAGCATTTTTTAACAAATAAAAAAACAATATAAATACATTAATTTAAAAGCAATTTTTACCAAATAAAAAAACAATATAAATACATTTTTTTAGAGAGAATAATGATTTAAAAAATATTTACCTAAATACCTTGTAAAAGGATTCAATACTTTATTCTTTAATATTTATTTATGAAAATTAATAACATTATTATTCTTTAAATATTTAACCGGCATCAATAACATGTAGACACCTCTAACCATCTCTAACCATCATGTAAACCCATTCAATACTTTATTTTTTTAATATTTACCTATGACCACCAATGACATTATAATAATTGACCATAGTTTCTTATGACCATTGTTTCTTATGGTTTATTGCCATTACCATATTGATCTTCTAATCCACTAGCCTACCAACCTCTTAAACCACCATATTGACAACAAAAAGATATCCCTATGCCAAGGTCGAGATCATAGAAAAGTGGAAGGTGTAACTAGTGTAAATAAAGAAATATACAGTAGACTCCTACCCTTAAAATCCCATGTTATAGACTCCTACCATTAAAATCCCATGTCAGAAAAGTGGAAGGTGTAACTAATGTAAATACAGAAATATACAATATACTCCTACCCTTAAAATCCCATGTCATAGACTCCTACCATTAAAATCCCATGTTATTGACATGTGATGGGGGCAAGGAAGAAATAAAAGGAAAAAATGAGCTTGGGCATGTACTATGGGGTGTGGATACTAAGTGGACCCCACATTAGAGCAATAACATGTGAACAAAAATATATGAAGTAAGTTCATGAATAAAAGAGTTACATGTATTAAGGATGAAGAGAAAAGAACAATCCATCTCGTCTATAGCTATGACATCAAGTGATCTTCATTTATCACGAGAATGGGTTCTAGTTTAACACCTTGCGGTAGAGAAGTCACATTCTCTATAATAGAAAGTTTGTGGTTGTTTGGACTTCAGGAAGTTGAGACACTTAAACCAATATAAAGGTGTAATAAGTCATTTTTTTCCATCTAGTGCCTTCTGTACATGTGAATTATTGGTTGCTATTATCATTGTGTGTGTTGTCTTTTGTTGGACTGTAACATCCAGTTTCACTGATCACATTTTACACTGACTTATTCTTTGAGGACACTTGCGAGCAAGTGATCCGGTTATGGTACATTATGATTCTACTTGATTATGAGTTATATTATGATGTCATTGTGATTTATATGCTAATTTCTAGATGTATATAAATTGACAGGTATTGTTGATGAGTTCTCCTGAGTGTGCACTATACATGATAGGTTGAGGATACCAATGGCATCAAAGAACTTCCTTGGACTCTAGATTGATTCAGGGAGTGGATTTGTATTTTGGTTTGAGTATTTGATTTATATGCATGTGATATATGACGATTCAATATGGATATTATGTATATGGATTATTGACATTGTTCTTGTCAGGGGATGAATGCTTGGTGATGCTTGCTAATCTGACTCACATATGGAGTAAATGGGTCATACAAAAAAACCAAACAAATGAGGGAGAGGTGTGGCAACGCCCTTGCCACAACCTACTAGTACTCCCACCGTGACCTCAACTGTAGGTTAACGATTACCTAGTTCGAAAGGTCCATGATGCCATGAGGGAAGACTGAGACAATCACTCACGAAGAATTTCAAGGGGCGCACAATAAGGCATAATCCTTATTCCTTATAAAACCCTTAATCTCTCACAAGCTTGACCAAGTGGAGTGTTGACTCCAAGTGTCGAACAAACTTCCAAACTAGTCAATGGTGAGTGGCACCCTTGGAGCACGGAGGTGCGTCTTGAAGGGCACGTCGCGTAATCAAATATTGAGTCAACAAAAATCTAGAAGGCCTAGAAAGTAAAATAAAATACTTAGACATTGTTAGAAAGAGCATGCAATTAATTATTAAAATATGAACTAGAAAAACTAACAAAGAGTCTAAGTCTAAATAAGTGACTAATTAAAATATTAGATAAGTTAACGGTATTGAGATATAATAAACTCTAGAAAAAGGGGGAATAAGAATTAAAGCTTGGGTAGATGCACATGTGTGCATGAAAATAATAAAAGAGATTTTTAAATAAAAAAAAATTAAAACATGAGAGAATATGTGGTTCACATAGAGTAGCATCTTGAGTCAATCTACCACTAATCCTTACTAAAAGAAGACTCCTAATCCAACTCAAACTGAAATTTAGTTAGGGGACACAAAATAATGCGGGATTGGGGAACTAAGATACAACTAAGAGGAAAAATAGGAACAAATTGGGGGGTGTGAGGGAAAATGTCTATTTAAATAAAATAAAAAGAGAATTTACATGTGCAACTTTGGGAGAGTGTGACAAGTGGTGTGGGTGAATAATCATTAATTAAATTATTAAAAATTGTTTATTGTGCATGAGCGGATATGTGTCATTGATAATTTTCCTATAAAATAAATGGAGAGGAAGGGAGAGGGGATCTCAGTTTTGGAAGTATTGTTATGCTGCCAAATTTTTTCTTCACTAGTTTACTTTTGGAGAGTTGGGTTACAAACTGTGCAAGAGGTGGAAGCCTCACTTTGCAAGGACAAGTTTGTGCTATTGAATTTCTGATTTTGTGTGTGCCCCCCTTACGTCTCGAGGGGCTAAGATGGAAGAAGAGTACCTCTAGCATTAGCTGAAGATACTGGTGAAGTATTTGAATTAGCAGGTCAAAGAAAAAGACACACATAAGATTTCAAGTTAAATATTTCTGGTTACAATATTGTTAATTTAAATTATTCTCTAGTTGATGTATTTCATTGCAAAATTGTAAATCAGGAAGAATAATGTATCTAATCAATATGATAACAAATGTGAATATTTGTTAGTTTATTATTATTATACCCATCTTAAATTCCTGTTGATGTGAGAATTTATAACTTTTATGCTAGAGATCATATATGTACATATATCCAATATCACTTGCTCTGTCGAATACATTTTCTGAATGTTGTATGCATTTTTTTATATGTATAAATGAATAAAATATGCCGTGTCCACTGCAAATTGAGAATATATATTTATGCCATCTTTAATTAAAAAAAAAATCATATCAATTTGAATGTTCATTAGTTTTTTGAACACTTATTATTTACCTTAAAAAAGAAAAGTTTACATTTATTTGTGAATCGAAAACATGGCGCAACTCAAGGATCAGATACTTAGAATCAATTTGACTTAAATTATAAACGGTTAATACCGCTACAATTTCATTCACAAATTGTTGGATTATTATAATAACCGTCTTATCAGTAGCTATAGTCTTAAGATCTCAATAATAATGAGAGTCTATTGATGAATTATTGCATAATGATTTAGTCTTAATAGTCTTACCATTGTTTTGTTTTATTGTCATTTAAATAGTAAAGATTCCATCATGCACATTTACATGATAAACATAATGTTTGTTTTATCAGTGTTTTTTTGTCATCATTAATTAGTGAGATTTGACTTGAGAAAATACATAGTAAGCATAATATAGGATTTCATAGGTTGCACAACTTAAACAAAGTAGTCAAGATGATGTTGGAGTACTTGATCTTAAAAAAATAAAAATAAAAAATCCTTAGAACCTTTTGTTCCATCAAGAAGCTCTTAAAAATTGATATTGAAATTGAATAAGCCAGGATTCAACCATATACATCTTCTAATGGATCAAGAGGTGACCATTGATTGAAAGTTATGATTTTAAATCCTTAGTTTGGTCATAACGCCACGTTAAATAAGTGGAGTTTGAGTGTACAATTGTTTATGTCTATTCATGATTAGTATCACCACGATTCTTTAGGTTTTGAGTTATTAACTTCATCGACTAATTATATTAATTGAAATTTTATCTTTCTCTCTTGAATTTTAATACAAGGAAATGCACAGTTTTCGCAAATTCCCTTATATATTAAGGTCAATAGGTCATACTTTTTAGAAGACGTTTACTCTTACCATAGTGCACGAATTAAGGTAAATTTATAATATTCGTATTAATGCTTAGTATATGTTAAGCTTACGAGAAGTCATGACATTATGAGTGGGATATACAATTTAGTATTGTTGCATGACGATAAAAAAGGGAATATATATTTACTTTTGATTAAGGTTAATGAATTGCATTGAAATTACATTTTAAATCTGGGTTGATCAATTATTGGTGTTTGCTTTTGGTTTAAAAGGAGGATTGTTACATATGGTATCAGAGCGGGTTTTATGCTGCGACACCCGACCTGTTACGTCTTCCATTGTTTTATATTGATAGTTAAAGATGTTTCACTAATATAATTTGAATTTGTTTCATGACATGTATCATGGTTAGAGGACGCACAATGAGTAGATGTCGGGGTGTGGGAGGAAGAGGTACGCTTCCTTCGAGTGCATCCACACCAGAGGGATCGGCTCCATTGGGAGATGAGTAGACTACTAAGTTGGATCAGGTTGCAGTGGGATATGTGGTAGGCATGATGAGATCCTTTCAGACGATGTCTGAGGCACCGATCATCCACCTTGATCGAGAGGAGGGTAGAGAGTTTGTGCCCAATGAGGTTTCGCAATGCCCTCTAGTAGTTAGTAGCAGTATACATAAAAAACTTGAGAAGGTGAATTTTTCCGAGTTCTGTTGTGCCACAGATGGATTAGCTGCCGAGGCATGGTTGGTGAATATGGTGATGTGATTTGCACTACGTGATTACACCTCCAACATGAAATTCCACATGGCAGTCTGTCAACTGAAAGGAAGTGCACTTCTTTGGTGGAAGACACTCTTATCTCAACTAAACATGGCCGTTGAAGACATATCATGGGAATTGTTTGAGAACGATTCTAGGAGAGGTACTTGTCTGATGAATTCATTGAGCGCCAACTTAATGAGTTCAATGCCTTATGATAGGGTAGTCGTACGGTACTGGAGTATGAGGCTAGGTACATGGAGCTACTCAGATATGCTCCACATTTGAACACTGAGAAATTAAAAGTTAACAAGTTTGTGTTCAACCTCAACTTCAACATTCGTGCGAAAGTGAGGATCTTGATGCCTCAGACGTTGCACGATGTAGTTTAGAAATCCCTTAGTGTTGAGGAAGAGATGAATAGTGGGGGTTAGGGCAAGACTTCTTCCAAGCAGACAAGACAAGTGCCACCTAGAGTGTCGCAACATCAAACACTAGATAGATAGACTTCTAGGCACCGTGATATGCCCATAGGACCTGTATTCTCGACACCGTGTGAAAAAATCCTCATCAGAGGACTCCTTACAAAGAACCACAACAAAAACAACAATAATGCTGTCTGTAGCAACAACAACAACAACGCCGTCCACAACAACAACGACAGTTTATATCTGGTCTACATAACAAACTAGTACAATAGACTCCTAGGCCAACAACTTCTACTTTTGGGACTAGGAGTACCGGACCGGAGAATGGATGTTGGACATGTGGAGAGTCACATTACCATAGAGACTATCTTATTGAGAAGGCAAGATATTCCAGATCACGAGGACCTACGACAATTGGAGATTTGGGAAATGCCCATATGATTCATGCAACAGTTAATAACCTCCAGGTCGAGCATTAGTCTACAGTGCTCGAGACTTCATTTATGATATCTGATCAACAATTTAGTGTTTTGATAGATCCATGAGATTCTGAGAGTTTTATATCTAGTGCCGCACTTAAAAGAATTGAGGTGAAGGTAGTTGAAAAACATGAGTTTAGATATGTGGAAATGGCATCTGGTGCTAAGCAAAAGTTTGGAGGAAAGGTTAAGAATTGTAACATTAACTTGGGTGAATTCGTCATGAGTCTAAACCTGCATGTTACAATCTTAGGATCTTACAACATTGTGATCGAAATGGATTGGTTAGAATCAAACAATGTGATACTTAACTGTAAGATGAAACAATTAAGTGTGATAGATGATTTGGGATAGAGCAAAGTAATTGTGGGAAGAAACCAGGGAGTGTCGTTGAGATTTATTTCTTCCCTACAATTACAGAAAAACACGCATAAAGGATGTAAGTTGTTTTCCATTTTAGCAATTAATGAAAAGGGGGATACGAAAGGACTAGAAAACTTTCCTGTAGCTTCAAAGTTTGAAGATGTTTTCCCTGAAGAGCTACCATGTCTACCGCCAGAAAGAGAATTGGAATTTACCATATATTTAAAACTTGGAACATAACCGATTGCAAGAACGCCATATCGAATGTCGACAACTGAATTGTGGGAGTTGAAAATGCAATTGAAGGATTTGTTATACTTGGGACTTATACGTCCAAGTGTGTCACCATGGGGTGTGCTAGTGATTTTTTTTATAAGGAAGGACAGATTGTGGAGGGTTTTCATTGAATATTGCCAATTAAACAAGGCCACAATCAAGAACTAATATCCGTTTCCAAGAATTGATGATTTATTTGACCATATGAAAGGAGCATCCCTGTTTTCAAAAATTGAATTGAGATCGGGATATCATCAGTTGTGAATTAAAGGGGAAGATATCCTTAAGACCACATTTAATACGAGATTCACACGTTATGAGTTTACTTTTTTACCGTTTGGATTGACGAATGCTTCGGGCGTACTCATGAGTTTAATGAATGGAGTATTCCTTGAATACTTGGACAAGTTTGTACAAGTATTTATAGATGACATGCTGATTTATTCTCAGACGAAAGAAGAACACGACGAACAATTGAGATTAGTTTTACAGTGTCTAAGAGAAAACAACTTGTACGGGAAGCTGTCAAAATGTTCGTTTTATCAGACGAAGATTCATTATTTGGGACATATTATATTTGAATAAGGTATTGTTGTGGTTCCAGCGAAGGTAGAGGATATTATGGAATGAACAAAACCGACAAATGCACAAGAAGTATGTAGTTTTATGGGACTAACAAGTTATTATCGACACTTTGTGGAAGGATTTTCAAAGATAGAAAATCCAATCACAGAATTATAGAAGAAAAACAAGAAATTTTTATGGACAGAGAAATGCGCGGAAGCATTTTAGAAGCTTAAGGAATTACTAATGACAACACTGATACTGAAGGTTTCTGACATGGACAAGGAATTCTTGGTATGCACAAACACATCCAAGGAAGGTTTAGGTGTAGTTTTGATGCAAGACGATCGAGTGATTGCTTACATTTCAAGGAAATTAAGAAGGCATGGAGATAATTACGCAACACACAATTTGGAGTTATTAGCGATCGTTTATGCCTTGATAGTTTGGAGACATTACCTTATTGGAAAAAAACTCGAGTTAAAAACTGATCATTGTGGATTGAAACACATTTTTACTCAGAGTGACTAGAATGCGTGGCAAAGGCGTTGGCCATAAATTTTAAGTGAATACAATTTTAAGATCATGCATATCAATGGAACAATGAATAGAGTAGCAGATGCATTGAGTCAAAGACCATACATATTCTCAGTAATACCATTTAAGATGAATCTTCGAGAAAATATTCTAGCATTGCAGATTGAAAATGACTGGTATAAGGAAGTTAAGAATAATATTGGGCAAGACACTATGATGATACCAAGGTATGAAGGTTATTCACTTGATAGTGATAAATTGTTGAGGTATAACGACATAATTTATGTACTGCCAATTGACGAATTGAGGAATTTGATTTTGAATGAAGCTCATCGAGTAGTGTACATGGCTCATCCTGGAGTCACAAAGATGAAGGCAGGCCTTAGACCTTTATTCTATTGGAAGGAAATCAAGAGTGATATAGTAAATTACATGGCAAGATGTCTAGAATGTCAGCAAGTGAAGGCTGAACATAAACATCCAACGAGATTGTTACAACCACATGTGATTCTTGAATCGAAATGGGAAGTCATTTTGATGGATTTTATTTTTGTATTGCCACTGATGGCAAGGAGACACGACTCTGTTTTTTTGGTCGTGGACACTCTGAAAAAGAGTGCACACTTTATTCTAGTTCGTATGACGTATCAAGCACAAGACATAGCTAGATTGTTTGTTAGTGATATTGTGAGGTTGAACAGTGTACCAAGGAAGATAATATCCGATCGAGGATCAATGTTCACTTGATGATTTTGGACTAGTTTCCAAGAGGCATTTGGAACACAAATGAATTTTAGCATAGCATATCACCCCAAAACAGATGGAAAAACTGAAAGAACGAATCAACTTTTAGAGGATATGCTTCTAATGTATTTAATGGATCAACAAAAATGTTGGGAATAATTCTTGCCATTGGTAGAATTTGCGTATAACAACAGTTATCAGAGTACGATAAAGATGACACCTTTTGAGTTTCTTTACGGATGATCGTGTTGGACACCTTTGAGTTGGGATCGATTAGAGCATGGGGTCCTGGTGGGACCATAAGTGATCCAAGAAACGGAATAACATATTCAATCCATAAGGAAAAGGATTAAAGAAGCGCAAGACAGACAAAAAAGTTACACAAATGTACATCATATAAACCATAGTTATGAGGTTGGCGACAAAGTTTTCTTGCGAGTGAAACCACATAAGAGTTCTATCAAGTTGGGAAAGGGTGCTAAAATCTCTCTTAGGTTTGTGGGACATTTCAAAGTTGTATAAATAAAAGGATCCGTGGCTTACTGACTGGCCTTGTTTGATTCTTTGAGGCGTATGCACGATGTCTTTCATGTTTCTGTTTTGTGACATTATATCCATCACATGTTATTGAATTGAGTTCTTTGCAGGTGTCAGATAAGGGTTCTCTCATGGCAGAGCCAATCCACATACTAGACCATCGCACTCGATAACTACGACGTTGAATAGTTGATCTGGTCAAGGTCCAATGGGACAGTTATAGTCCACACTCGGCTACATGGGAGGACACATATGAGATGCGTCAACAATTTCCTTATTTTTTTGATAGATTGGATATATAGATTGTGCCAGATACATTTATTGATTTCATTATTATACTGTACAAACTTCAGGACAAAGATTAAAACAAGAGGGGGTGTATGTAACATCTAGTTCCACTAATCACATTTTACATTGACTTATTCTTTGAGGACACTTGCAAGCAAGTGATCCGGTTATGGTACATTATGATTCGACTTGATTATGAGTTATATTATGATGTCATTGTGATTTATATGTTAATTTATAGATGTATATCTATTGACAAGTATTATTGATGAGTTCTCCTAAGTGTGTAGGATTCATGATAGGTTGAGGATGCCGATGGATTCAACAAACTTCCTTGGACTCTAGATTGAGTCAGGGAGTGGATTTGTATTTTGGTTTGAGCATTTGATTTATACGCATGTGATATATGGTGATTAAGTATAGATATCATGTATATGGATTATTGACATTGTTCTTGTTAGTGGATGCAGGCTTGGTGATGCTTGCTAATCCAAATCACATATGGAGTAAAGGGGTCATACACAAAAACCAGATAGATGAGGGAGAGGTGTGGCAACGTCCCTGTCACAACCTATTAGCACTCCCTTCGTAACTTGAACTATAGGTTAACGATTACCTAGTTCAAGAGGTTCATGATGCCGTGAGGGAAGACTGAGACAATCACTCACAAAGAATTCTAAGGGGCGTGCAATAAGGCATAATCCTTATTCCTTAGAAAACCCTTAATCTCTCATAAGGTTGACCAAGTGGAGTGTTGACTCCAAGTGTCGGACAAACTTCCAAACTAGTCAATCGAAAGTGACACCCTTGGAGCATGGAGGTGCATCTCGAAGGGCACATCATGTAATCAAATATTGAGTAAAAAAAAATCTATAAGGCCTAGAAAATAAAATAAAATACTTAGACATTGTTAGAAAGAGCATGCAATTAATTATTAAAATATGAACTGGAAAAACTAACAAAGAGTCTAAGTCTAAATAAGTGACTAATTAAAATATTAAATAAGTTAAGGGTATTGAGATATAATAAACTCTATAAAAAGGGGGAATGAGACTTAAAGGTTGGGTAGATGCACATGTGTGCATGAAAATAATAAAAATGATTTTTAAATAAAAATAAATTAAAACATGAGAGAATAGGTGGTTCACATAGAGTAGCATCTTGAGACAATCTACCACTAATCATAACTAAAAGAAAACTCTTAATCCAACTCAAACTAAAATTTAGTTAGGGGACACAAAATAAATGAGGGATTGGGGAACTGAGAGACAACTAAGAGGAAAAATATGAACAAATTGGGGAGTGTGAGGGAAAATGTCTATTTAAATAAAATAAAAAGAGAATTTACATGTGCAACTTTGGGAGAGTGTGACAAGTGGCGTGGGTGAATAATCATTAATTAACTTATTAAAAATTGTTTATTGTGCACAAGAGGACACGTGTCATTGATAATTTTCCTATAAAAGAAATGGAGAGGAAGGGAGAGGGGATATCATTTTTGGAAGTACTGTTATGCTGCCAAAATTTTTATTGACTAGTTTACTTGTGGAGAGTTGGGTTACAAACTGTGAAAGAGGTGGAAGCCTCACCTTGCAAGGGCAAGTTTTTGCTATTGAATTTCTAGTTTTCACGTGTGGACCCCTTGCAGCTCGAGGGAATAAGAGGGAAGACGAGTACCTCTAGCGCTGACTAGGAGGTATCAATGAAGTATTTGGATTAGCAGGTCGAAGGAAAGGATGCACACACGATTTCAAGTTGAAGATCATTCCATGTCTCGTCAAACTTCTGGTTACAATATTGTTAATTTTAGTTATTCTCTGGTTGATGTATTTAATTGCACAATTGTAAATAAGGGAGAATAATGCATCTAATCAGTACGACAACAAATGTGAATATTTGTTGGTTTATTAGTATTATACCCATCTTAAATTCCTATTAACGTGAGCATTGCTACGTTTTATGCCAAAGATCATATATGTACATATATCCAATATCACTTGCTCTGTCGAACATATTTTCTGAATGTTGTATGCAGTTTTTATATGTATAAATGAATAAAATATGCTTTGTTGACTGCAAATTGCGAATATATATTTATGCCATATTTAGTTAAAAAAAAATCATATCAATTTGAATGTTCATTGGTTGTTTGACCACTTATGATTTACCGTTTTTTTTTTTTACATTTATTTGTGAATTGAAA
Source organism: Picea engelmannii (assembly GCA_009831015.1). Lineage (NCBI taxonomy): Eukaryota > Viridiplantae > Streptophyta > Pinopsida > Pinales > Pinaceae > Picea > Picea engelmannii. Next base: position 28,861 of record ML840278.1, on the reverse strand, counting down.
ACATGGGTGCAACTCAACCTGAGATTGAAGCCGTTTCTACAATTTTTTTTTGTACATCTATATATTTATGGTTGGTAACGAAATTTGCGATGGTTCATTCGTGCGTGTCTTGATGAGATTAACTACTTGAGTGATGTTAAAGGAGTATATTATATGATTATCTTGCGATATCGACGGATTTGCGATATGTAAGAAACTTCCATTTAAAAATTTAGTTCTGTGTGAATAGCGTGAAGCTAAAAGTCAGACCTTGATCAATAGCATTGTATGTTGATATTTGTGGAACAATCACCAAATATTTTTCCTGTGTAGAGGTTGTTTGACCACCCTTAAGAATATTAAAGTAGTTAGGCCTTAGATTGCGTGTCAACGATTTTTTGCAATGCAGTGGATATCCACATTGTTCTGTGTTTCTCTTCGTTTCCCTGTCACCTGGTAGCCTTGGTTGATGCCTTAACTATTATGACTTTCCTTGAGGAGCTAATTTTAGGATATTTTGACCTTGGAGTGGAATTCAATCCACTAGTTGACTCTAAGAGTCAATGCATACCTGTAGAGTCTAAAACAAATAGATTTTTATATATGCAAACCTCGCGCATATATACCTCATTGTTCTGAGATTGAGATTATACCTCAACTATTTTGTAGTATGTCATCACATGTTATCTAGAGACGAAACACTCAGATTTCAACATCACCTCTCGCACTTTCAACTGGATTTTCTTACTTCAGTTAATATAAAACCCTTCCTTATGTGTAGGATAAACTATTGTTGTAATAACATAAGCTTTAGTATTGGCGTGGAGTTCATTTGTATATTTACTTTTGATTAAGGTTAAGGACTTGCATTGAAATTACATTTTAAATTCGGGTTGATCAATTATTGGTGTTTTCTTTTGGTTTAAAAAGAGGATCATTACATGGACACACTTTCATTTATTGGCCTAGAATCTACATCATTTGGTATCACAAAAAGTAGAATATTTTTTTGTTAAACACTCCTATTATAGAAGGAGATTCCATTGATGATTAGTTGACAAGATGGGTACAATTGTTAGAAGAGAGCAATATCATGTGAACATAAATAAATTATGGGTACTTACACGAAGATGATGGATGAAAAAGTGGTAATGGGGTGCTTAGGAACTTTCTCATGCATAAACATGCATGCATTATTAAGAATTCACACGCATTCCTGATTTTCTAGCTTTGGCATTCCCTGAACCGCCATGAAGGCTGCCAAGTTAGCCTCACTAGGAACACACATTCCTAAGAATGCACATATGTTTAGGAAAGCATGCACATCCCTAAGAATGCACATGTTCTCTAGGAACTTGTGTGCATTCCCACGGGGAAAATTCATTTTATTACCCATGGTCTCTCTATTTCACCAATAGATCGCGCATCACATTTCAGTATACATTGAGCAAATTTGGGAGAACAAATTGATGGGAGTTGGAAAAATCACTACCAAACTTTGTTGATTTGGTCTTTAATTGATTCCAGGTAAGTATTTTGATGGAATTTGATTTCTTTTTTATTCATAATATTTTTAAATGATAAAAAATAAAATAAAAATTATTTTTCCCTTATTAAATTGCAATTCACTTAATTAACATGGAGTTTGGAGAGAACCCACACCCAATATCACTACAGGAAGACACACCAAACCTCAAGCCACAATTGGAAAACACAAACATGGAAATTGGTGTTGGGTTGAGATATCTTCGAACCCTTATACATGCCTTAATAAATACTAGAGATCCCTCATGGTTATCACTAGCCGCTTCCCTAGATACCATTGTACCTTCCATTGCAAATTCCCAAGGCCAATTAATTCACATTTTTTATTACAAGGCTAGAATGTATGTGTTATCCCCTAGCCTAGGGATAACTAAGGAGATCATGTCTCGAGGCCCATAGGTCCTGGACATGGAGTACCGAGAGCCAGACGACTTAAGCATGGCCCCAGAGGGCTCCTCTTTTCTACAGTTCAATCTAGATATCACCATCAACCGTATCCATCACACCAACCTGGTCCTGAAGTAGCAGTGAGTCTTTCTCCATGAGATAATGAGTCAGAGTATCATGGCATGTATCACTTTGATTTTTGAAGCACTTGAAAATGTTGTATTTGAATCCTTCTTCATTTCATGATGTTTACTTGGAAATTATTCTCTTTGCCTCGTTCAAACCTGGAAGGGTGACACAATGCCCTAGTAAGTTGATTTCCCTTTAGGATGGGTTGCTATTGGGTGGATCTTTGAAGAGTCATTGTCCTTTCCCTCCATACTTACCACTTTCCATCTTTATTCCTTCCATCTCCCCTTTCCTTGTTTGGGCATTGGGATTGGCTACACTAGGAAGGGTCGTACCTTACCTCATGGGAAGAAGGAGCTAAAGGCCCAGAGGGTAAAAGTAGCTGGAAAGAGTTAAAATCCATTTTTGAAACCTTTGATATGCTTCACCTTGTTGAAATATTGTAACTGCAAAGAGTATTATATTTATTATTGAGTCATTATTAATTAGATCAATCCCCTTTTGTGGATTGATCTTGTCAGACATTGTAAATGACCAAATCCCCTTTTGTGGATTGGTCAAACCCTAAATATATTATGATAATTAAGAAGTCGGCCCCCGGGCCTAATTAAAGTGGTTTTAACCACTAAGAAGAGAAGTCAGCCCTGCCTAGTGAATTGACACCTTTATAGCACCTGCCATCTAGTATAAATAAAGAAGGCTAACACCTTATTTTCTCACTCACTCATTCACTCATCAAGTGTGCAAGTTTGTAGAGATGCAGTTTCGAAAAGATGAAAGAGAGAGGCACATTGCTCAGTGTTGGATATTCTCTAGTATTTTTGGTTTATTGTCTTGGCATTGTATTGGCTATCTATATTAAGGAAGTTTTGCTGGGTTTTCTCCCCCATGAGGGTTTCCCAGGATAAATGTTGTGTATCTTGTGATTGTGTTTCTCTCACTGATCTTACTTATGCTATGGTTATCTAGTAAATTGAAAAGAAACCTAATAATATCTCAAAACTTAACATGGTATCAGAGCTATACTGAAGAGAGCATCTTTCATTAGATAAGCAAAAATGTCACTGTTGCCGTACAAGAAAATTAGGGATTTTTATTGGAAGATAATTTCAACCTGAAACTCATCAAGGAAGTGCACCCTAGCCTATCAAGCTCATTGGAAGCTTGAACACATTTTTCCAGTGGAAAGAACTCACGAAAAGTGAAACCCTAGTTTTTGTTGGTACCAAAAAACCAGAAAACCAGGAAACCGGAACCAATACTAGAAGTACCAGTCCAGATTTCCGCAAGCTCAGTTTCAAGGGGTAAAATTTGGATTTTCTGAAATCTGACTGCACCAGCCTACTTGCCTCAGACCAACCCATCTAGTCCTTGGATTAGAATTTCAAAAATTGAAAGTTGAAAAATTAGGGTTTCCTTATAAAACCCTAAGTTGCAGTTGCAACTGCAGCACCAATTGCAGTAAAAATTATGAAGTATTAGGACTGTTGTTTTACTGTCCTAGTGAACATTACTCTAGAAATACATTGTCATAGGTATGTACTTACACATGTTTAAACTGCATTATTATTCTAAAGGGTACTTGCAGGAGAAGGGATCTTTTGTCATAGATCCAGAAGGATCTCAGATCCAACACATTCAATTGAATAATGCACCCCAGGTTTGATTATTGATATTTGCATCTATTTATTATAACATTATTTTGACCTCATAAACATCTAGGTTAGATGTTGAAATCATACTAACCATTGGCCAAAATGATCAAGGTTGATTAAAGTTGGGTTTATAGAGTTTATTCTCTAACTTAGATTTCTGTCAAGATAACATATTGTCTTAGTATAAAAGACAGGTTGAAGTAAGCATTTGTCATCTTGAGTGAAGGAGACTTAAAATAAAAGAAACACACTCATTCTTGAGGACAAAACTTCAAGTTCCAGGTTTGATTGATTAAGTTGATAAGATTCAAACTTGCACATGTCAAGTTTGATAGCTACCTCATAGTTGAGATAGCATACTTGCTAGCATGTGAACATATTGAGATAAATGCTTATTGTGATCATTCACGAGATATAAATAACATCTCATCCAAGAGAAAATTCTTAGTTTGTCTCCAGGTTACCATGAAGGAATGAGTATTCACAACACTAGGAGAGTGTTGCTCTCATTATTGTATTTCTTACTTTTAACCCTTGTTGCAGGAAGGTCACAAGTGATAGATCTAAAGGAGCTATTGTGGTGATTGTTCTCACCTTTGTTTTATTATTATCATAAAGAGTATTATTCTTGGTTGCTATTGTTCTGGGTAGGTCACAGGTGCCCTAAGGAAGCTATAGTGAAGGTTTCAAAATGAAACATATTAGATGAGACACGAAGCAAACTATGTACATGACCATACACATTCATGTACCAAAGAAGATGAAGAAGAAGATAGTTTTGAGAGACATAGTATATCATATGAAGATTGATCATAATGAGCAGAAGGCTCCAAACATGACTCAACATTAGAACAAAAATCACATAAGACTTGGTCAAAGGATAATGAAGCCACATTGATGGGAAGCATAACTCGTTTTAATTCTGACTGAACTTTTCATATTTAGACTTGGTATTCAACACCAAGTATACCTTGTAAGAGATGATGAAGTCCTTGTAGACTCAGAAGAAATCAAGAGTAAGCCTGATCTCAAAATGGATCAGATGAAGAGACAACTTCCAGGACTAGGAGACATATTCCATGAGAAGACTAGATTGTAGCTTCATAAACTTCTAGGAGATATGAAATCTCCTGGGAAGATTTTCTTGTTTCAGTGACAAAGAAGGAAGCCAACCAAAAAGACTAGGATATGGATTTTTCCGTGAGACTAGAACATAAGTCAGTGTTGACTTCCAAGATTGATCTAACAGATCAAGCATGTTGCATATGTACAAAGCCTGATGTGTGTCCAAAGGATTCTCCTAACAAGAGGGAGAATACTATGATGAGACACTTATTGAAGAAATAGTTCCAGTATCCATGAAGACAACGAGAACAACCATGATTATGAGATTCAGGGGAACAATTCCTATATTTGAGAATGAGTGATCTCAAAGTACCAGTTGATGTAGTACATTAGTCGGGCCATGAAGACATTACTACACTAGTAGATAGAGTTACCTCCATGAAAGAAGAAGAGTTTCTTTCAGTGCCAGTTATTGAGCCACTCTTAGTTTCAAATGAAGTTGTTGCCATGATAGTGTTGAACAACTAAGAGGGGGGAGGGGGGTGAATCAATTGTTAATGATCTTAAACAATTATGCTTATTTTAAACTCTTTGCAGAGCACTGAATGAAAATCACAATAATGCAGGGAAGTAAGCAATAGAACATTCAACATCATTCACACATATGAAATATACAAAGACAGATATTTCCTGAGGAAACCCATAAAGGGTAAAAACCTCTTCTTCTTTATATGATAAGTAATCTTTACATTCTGTACATTATCATACTTATGAGCACGAAATCATAATGAGGCTATAACCTCTGTTTTGCAAGCTGCAACTTGCTGAGAGCACCAACTCTCTGTTTTCTCTAGCACCTACTAGAAGGAAGCACCAACTCCCTAGTTTCTCTAGCACCCACTAGAAGGAAGTAACAACTCCCTAAGTGTTCCAGCACCAACTGGATGGAAGCACCAACTTCCAGTCACACAGGCACCAACCTGTATAACAGAGAACAACAGTTCTCCCTTGCACCACCCTGCCACCCTGGTTTCTCTGGCTGCAACCAGATGGAAGCTACAACTCCCTGTGTTCAAGCACCCACTTGAACCTCTGAGGACAACAGTCCTCCCTAGCACTTCCCTACCACCCTGAAATATAAATCTTTGCTACTGAAACTTATTACAATGATATAATGTTCATCAATGGCTTACTAGTCTCATCACTGTTCTGCTACATTTCTCTACTCTCTTGTATCAATGTCTCTCTGCCTGCATCTTCTTGTGCTTTCTGATCTTCTACTCTTCTCTACAAGTGCACCTCAACCTTCTTTTACTGTCTCAGCTATGCATCTCTGTTCTTTGCTTCTGCTGCGCTTTATGCTCTGTGTCTTATTTTGATTCTCTGAATTACACCTCTTCTGTGTATTTCATCTCCTGCCCACAACATCCATTTCCCCGTGTGTGATTCCTCTCCACAATGACCCCCATCTCTTCTTTGTTCTGCATTCTTATAGTCTCTGTGCACCTTGTGCATACCATATGCGCAATGCTTCTGCATGCTCTTCATGTCGAGTGCTCCGCCTCATCATCATTGCAACTCTTTAGCTTCTCTGGCTATTAAATACATGTGTCCATCATCACTGGGTGTTATGATGAGTTTCCTTAGCCTGTCTAGCAGTCGAGACTCTTCGTCTTCTCTGTCACAGTCGAGCTCATCCTTTTTGTTGCAGTTACAGGCTTCAACGCTCTTCCATTTTTCAATCGCCTCCTGAATAGTCTTCATTTCACTGGCAGATGCCTTGAGACTCTTCAACCTCTCTAACATTCACCCTGAAGTCTCTTCGAGTCCACTGGCAGAAACAATCAGTTGTTTCTAGCAGTTACACTGTGAACCTCCAAAAACCACATCAACAACTGAATCACCACTGATCGATTAACTATGAAGAGCAACAATAGCCCTTCGATCATATTCTCGAATAACCTGCACCGTTGGATCATAAATGATGGGTCTCGCACTTATTTCGCCATTTCACAATTCAACATTTCGGCATTTCGGCATTCCTGTGGTGAGGCATCTTGTCTCTCCAAGTCACGATCTTTGAAATGGATATTAGCTTCATGCTACCTCCTCCCTTGAGCCTTCGTCGATGTGACCATAGGTTATGACCAGGGGCCAATTCTGAACACACATTCCGTATTTCGCGTTTCAGGGATTCTATGATGAGTCGTCTCGACTCTCCATGTCCCAACCTCCTAAATGGAGCTTGTCTCTTCGAGCTCTTCTCTACACCTCTTCGACAATGTGACCACCGACGATGACCAAGAGCTTATCCATACAACGCTTTCGCAATTTCGCATTTCGGCACTTCGAGACTCCTATGATGAAGAGTCTTGACTCTTGACTCCTCCAACTCCTGGTAACCGAAACTCCGGTCGATGTGTCTGTTTCGGGATTTTCGACGTTTCACATTTTGGCACTTCGGGACTCCTGTGATGAAGAGTCTCGACTCTTGACTCCTCCAACTCTCGGTATCTGAAACTTCAGTTGATGTGCCTGTTTCGGGATTTTCGACGTTTCACATTTTGACACTTCGGGACTCCTGTGATGAAGAGTCTTGACTCTTGACTCCTCCAACTCCCGATATCTAAAACTCTAGTTGATGTGCCTATTTTGGGATTTTCGGCGTTTCGTATTTTGGCACTTTGGGACTCCTGTGATGAAGAGTCTCGACTCTTGACTCCTCCAACTCCCGGTATTCGAAACTCCGGTTGATGTGCCTGTTTTGGGATTTTCGACATTTTGCATTTCGACACTTTGGGGCTCCTGTGATGAAGAGTCTCGACTCTTGACTCCTCCAACTCCAGGTATCCGGAACTCCAAAATGGAGCCTTTGTTTCTGTTACCCGAAATGGAATTTAGCTTATGATCTTGCCATGTGATCATCGTTGTGCTGCTGGTCGTGATATTTGCCATCAATGACAAACACGCATACTCTGCACTCTGCGTGCACCTTTGCACTATCTCTTTTGGTCTTCACGAGCTTGCTCTGCTGCGTCTTCCCAAAATACTTCTGGTGCCCACCTTACACATTATACCTGTACTCAAGCCATCATCGCTGCTGTACTTGCTATCAATGACAAGCATACGTTGCCTGTAAAACATGCCAACAGATAGAGTAAAGAAGTTACTCTCAGATTACAACAACCATAGTGAGAATGAAGCAGCCATTCTCAGCTTCAGAGCAACTGCAAGTGCAGAGTCCCAGTTCCAGAAGGAACATTTGTAGAAAGAGGAGAAGACATACTCTCAGGCAGTGAGATAGATAGTGCTTTGCAAAAAGCACATAGAGCTAGCACATGATTGTGCATATTGAGTTACAGTTGAGAAAGTGTACCAGATTGGTACAAAGTGATGTGAAAATTTGATTTGAGGTTGATGATAGAAAGACAGATGTCTGCAAGTTGAAGAAGGATCTATACGGATTGAAGCAAGCTCCTAGAGCTTGGTATGTAAGAATTGATAATTTCCTGACAAGCTTGGGCTTTACCAAGAGTAAAGTTCATTCTAACCTTTACTTCAAGGTTATGAATGATGAGCCAGTTATATTATTGTTGTATGTGGATGACTTATTCTTAACTAGAGAAGAAAATCTCATCACTGATTGTAAGAAGAATTTCATTAGAGAATTTGAGATGAAAGACCTAGGCCTGATGCACTATTTCCTAGGTCTCGAAGATTAATAGAGCCCAGAGAAGATCTTCCTTAACCAAGGGAAGTACACAATAGAAATACTAAAGAGGTTTGATATGTTGGAGTGTAAATCCATGAACACACCCATGGAAACAAAGTTGAAGCTCTTGGTTGATACCTCGTTAGAGTTGGTTGATACTACTATGTACAGACAGATTATTGGTTTGGTGATGTATCCGACGAACATGAGGCCAGATATATGTTTTTCCTTGAGTCAGTATCTGGTAGAACCCAGACGTGTTCACCTTGATGATGCAAAACATGTGATTAGATACCTTAAGGGTACGCTGGATTTGGGTCTCTATTATACTAGAGATCATGACTTCGGATTGTATGGATATAGTGATTCAGATTGAGATGGAAGTGTTTCTAATAGAAAGAAAACTTCAGGATGTTGTTTCAGTCTAGGCAGAGTAGGAAGCAATCAAGTATTGGTCTCAGCATGACAAAAGTGGAATATATTACTGCATGTTCTACCAGTTTTGAAGCCATATGGCTTCAAAAGTTGTTGACATGTCTATTTGATCTAGATATGGAAGCAACCATGATTCTATGCAATAACCAGAGTTGCATAAAAATGACAGAGAACCTTGTGTTCCATGACAAGTCAAAACACATAGAAATACGATATCACTACATTCATGATATGGTGCAAAGAGGAGCTATAAAACTCCATTATGTTGGCACGAATGAGCAAGTTGCAAATGTGTTGACCAATCCTCTGTCTCGTGTAAATTTTGAGCACTTTTGAGACAAGCTTGGTATAGTATGAAAGGACCTCCCTCGAAAGGGGGAGTAGTGATGATGCTAGCCTTGTGCTGAAGATATCCAGCTTCGTGCTGATGTTGATGTGATGCCAACCTTATCTTGAAGATTTCCAGCTTCGTGCTCATGTTGATGTTGTTGGAGTTACTTCACACACACCTAGGATTTCTTTTTCCTAAGGTTTTTATTTGTTTATTAGTCATAATTAATCATTATCTAGTCTCCTATATTTTAGGAGAGAATATTCCACCTGGAGAATATTCTCTTTCAGTTCACACTTCAGTTTGACTAGTTGAGTTGAGTTTAGATGTTGCATTGGGATCATCACCATGCAACATTGGGATCATCACCATGATAATTCTACCTTACCTTGGTATCATCACCAAAGTGACGCATTAGCCTTGATTCCTTGAGTTAACTCTTCACTACTTTCTGTTCAGTCAGTTAACTGAAGACTAGTTGACTAGTTAACTCAACTAGGTGGCAATTCACTCCTGTAATTGCCCGAGAGACTAGAATATGTGGCAGTTCACTCCCATAACTGCCTAAGAGACTAGAATATGTGGCAGTTCACTCCCGTAACTACTGGTGTGTGTCTAGATCACTCTAGACCACCACTATGGCGACTTGGTTCACCTCAAGTTGAACTCATTGAGTTATACAGAGTATATCATGTGTAAATTATTCATTATTCATAATGGTTAATGAGAATTCTTTCTCTCCTTCTTCTTCTTTCTTCTATTCTCTCTGCAAATGTGTGTATAATTATTTAGCTAGATCTATTCTGTGTAGTTTCAACACATTTACATGGTATCAGAGCTGATGGATTGCTAAGCAAAATCTGCACCAAAAATCCAAGTACTTAAATCTCATGGATGACGCACTCGGAACAATTTGCAATCTTATTTCTCCCGATCTCCTTTTTCATATATCTTCCTGTAATACTCCCAATGAAGCCTGGAACATATTGGAAGGGCTCTTTGGCAAAAAGGATGAGATGAGGGGACACATGCTGGAGGTTGAGCTGCTCACATTGGATCCAAAAAGCTTCGAGAATATCCAAGATTTCTTTACAAAATTCAAGGATTTACTGTTGCAACTCAAAGCTTGCGGGGTTGATAAATCAAAGGAGGAGAAACAAATGGTTCTCACCATTATCTCCAATATTGGACTTGAATTCTCTGTATTCATATCCACATTCCATACTGTCAAATTCACCTCTGGAGCCACCTGGAAGATGCCTTCTCTTGAGGACTTTATCAAATCTTTGACACAAGAGAAAACCAAGCTCATCAACATGGGCACAATCAAAGGCCCAAGGGCGCATGCACCCACTGTGCATGATGGCAGCCACAAATATAATAAATCTAAAGATAAATATAAGCAGAAATATCATGCACATATGAAGAAGGAAGGGTACACAAAACCCTTCACCGATGCCTCCGGATCCAAAGGAGAAAAGGGAAGAAAAGGAGAGAAATGCACATACTGTCACAAAGGATTCCATTCAGAACCCGCATGCATGCAAAAACAAATAGATCTGATGTCTCAAATAATTCAGCAAAACAACCTTGGAGATCACATCCCCAAGCGTGCAAAGAAGAAGAAGCCAAAAGATCCGAATTCCAAGAAAGGCAATTCTAGCCATGCGTTGATTGCCATCAACTCCTCTCCTGATGCTTGGATCATAGATTTAGGAGAATCACATCACATGGCTGCCTCAAAAGTAGTCTATTCTTCTTTGGATGCATGCAAAGGTCCTCCTATTCTGATGGGGGACAACTCTTCTGTCAAAGTCACCGACAAAGCAAGGATTGAACTCACCAACGGAAGCTTCAAGAATGTGTTGCATGTTCCCAAGATTTCTGTCAACCTTCTCTGTGTGTATCAAATGATGAATTCCGGCACCAGAAAGAAGGTAGTATTCACACCAAATTTCATGGACATATACGACATTCAAACAAACTCCAAGGTTGCTATCGGTGAGGTAAATCATCAATCTAGATTGTATACATTTTCTAAATTCATTGAACTTGATTCTTCTTTATTGCTTACTCATGCTGATGAAAGTAGTAGGATATAGCACGAAAGGTTTGGACATTTGAATTTCAGATACATGCAACAACTTTGCAAGCACAGATTGGTTGATGGTCTGCTAGACATCCATTTCTCTAAGGGAGTATGTGAGGGATGTGTTCTCGGGAAACACCCTCAAGAGAAATTCGTCAAATGAAAGTCTTAGCGAGCTTCCACACCTTTAGATCTGATCCAAAGTGACCTCATGGGTCCTTTTCCGCATCCATCGATCATCAAAGTGAGGTTTGTTCTCATTTTTGTTGATAATTTCTCACATTTTACTTGGATCTACTTTTTGAGGCAAAAATCCGAGGTCTTTCAACACCTCAAAGATTTCAAAGATTTGGTTGAGACACGGTCCGGAAAGAAGATCAAAGTCCTCCAAACTGATAACGGGGGAGAGTATGTGAATCATGAGATACATAATATTTTCCACGAGGCAGGTATTCAGTTGCAACATACAGTTCCCTACACTCCGCAACAAAATGGAGTTGCTGAGCGGAAAGACAGATCTCTAAAGGAGATGGCATCTTGCATGTTGCATGCAAAGTCACTACCACAGAGACTATGGGCCGAAGAACTTAAATGTGCAACATACATCCAAAATAGATCTTCTCATAGATCTTTCGAGGATAAGACCCCCTACAAGGCTTGGAGCAGCCTCAAACCAGAAGTGGCCCACTTTCTCATTTTTGGTTCACGTGCATGGGCATGGATTCCCTCTGAAAAGAGGAAGGCACTTGATCCACAGAGCACTGAGTGCATTTTTGTTGGATACCCCGACGGTGTGAAGGGATATCGACTTATTTATCTTTCCTTGGACTGACTCATCATTGAGCGTAGTTTCCAATTCGAGGAAAGTGTCTCGCATGTACCTCAGCAGTCGCATGCAGACACCTTCACTCTTCCACCTGTCTGAGATGATGAACATGCACATGCTAAATCTTATTCAGATGAGAGTTCTGATTCAGAGGACTCAGATGATTCAGATTCAGAGTCAATATAGTCAGATGCAGATTCAGAGCATCCAGATGCAGTCGCAGAGCCATAGTAGAGGCCCAAGTGGGAGCATACTACTCTTCAAGATGCAGAGGATCTCGTTGGTGATCTAGCCGATACTAGGAGGACTTGATCTGATTTCCAGGACTCTCCTATTGCACTCACTGCCACTGAACCATTGCCTTCTGGGCATCTTTTCTTGGTTCAGTATTCAGATCCACAGTCTTATGGTGAGGCTACTGGAAATCCCTTTTGGGAATCCGCCATGTAGGAGGAGTACAAATCCCTCCTCGAGAACCAGACTTGGGATCTGGTTCCCCTTCCTTATGGGAGGAAACTTGTCAGATGCAGATGGGTCTACAGGACCAAGAGCACAATGGATGGACAGATCAATAGATACAAAGATAGGCTTGTCGCCAAAGGCTTTTAGCAGGTTCATGGTATTGACTATGATGAGACCTTCGCTCCAGTAGCGAAGATGGATTCCATACGATTGGCACTTTCCATTGCGGTAGCCAAGGGATGGGAAGTACATCAGATGGATGTGAATAATGCATTTCTTTATGGTGATCTCTCTGAGGAGATCTACATGGAGTAGCCCTAGGGATTTATGCAGGATTCATCTTTGGTCTGTTGACTGAAGAAGTCACTTTATGGCCTCAAGAAGGCTCCGAGGGCATGGTATGCCAAGATGGACTACTACCTGTTGTCATAGAAATTTGTACATTGTAAATCAGACCTGAATGTATACATGCTCAGGACGACTGATTCACTTCTACTTTTAGTTCTGTATGTCGATGATTTGCTGATCACCGGTTGCTCGACTTCAGCGATAGCTACAGTCAAGAGGATTCTTCATGACAGGTTTTTGATGATGAACATGGGTCCGCTACACTTCTTCCTTGGACTTGAGATCAATCAGGATGCATTAGGCATCAAACTGTCTCAAGCCAAGTATGCACGATATCTCCTTGAGATATTTCACATGACAGACTGCAAGTCTTCTCTGACTACTTTCCTATCAGGAGTCAAAATCGAGGATGGCAAGGAGACTCCACTGGTTGACAACACACTGTACAGACAACTAGTGGGGAGATTGTTGTATCTCACACACTCCAGACCAGACCTCTCATATCCAGTTGGCGTAGTTTCCAGGTTCATGAAGGAGCCATGTGAGCTACATTGGAAAGTTGCAAAGTGTATCCTTCGATACGTACAGGGCACCATCACCTTTGGGATTCATTATGCAACAGACTCTACATTAGATTTCATTGGTTTTACTGATTCTGACTGGGCTGGCGATAACATTGATCACAAGTCCACATCTGGTTACTCACTCAGTCTTGGTTCCAGGACTATCTATTGGTCGAGCAAGAAGCAAGATTCCATTGCTCTATCTTCAACCGAGGCAGAGTACAGAGGGGTAGTTAACATAACCATTCAGGCTATGTGGCTACAACATTTTCTCATTGAGTTGGGCATTCAGTTTCATCGGCTGATCGTCATTTGGTTTGACAACCAGAGCACTCTAAAGTTCTACAGAGATCTAGTTCAGATGCAATAAAAAGCACATCGAGATCCACATGCACTACATCCGAGACTTAGTACACGAGGGGATCATTAACTTACAGTTCTGTCCTTCAGCAGAACAGACGAAAAACATTTTCACCAAGACCTTCACTGAGCAGAAATTCCATTCTATGCGAGGTCATCTTGGAGTGAAGGACACAGTTGTCTAGCAACTATAGTTCTTATTTTTACATACATTGTACCTTG
>ML840278.1:0-14703 GCA_009831015.1 Picea engelmannii | reverse complement strand
GTTTATTAGTCATAATTAGTCATTATCCAGTCTCCTATATTTTAGGAGAGAATATTCCACCTGGAGAATATTCTCTTTCAGTGCACACTTCAGTTTGACTAGTTGAGTTGAGTTTAGATGTTGCATTGGGATCATCACCATGCTAATTCGACCTTGCCTTGGTATCATCACCAAAGTGGTACATTAGCCTTGATTCCTTGAGTTAACTCCTCACTACTTTCTGTTCAGTCAGTTAACTGAAGACTAGTTGACTAGTTAACTCAACTAGGTGGCAGTTCACTCCCGTAACTACCTGAGAGACTAGAATAGGTGGCAGTTCACTCTCATAACTGTTGGTGTGTGTCCAAATCACTCTAGACCACCAATATGGTGACTTGGTTCACCTCAAGTTGAACTCATTGAGTTATACAGAGTATATCATGTGTAAATTATTCATTGTTCATAACGGTTAATGATAATTCTTTCTCTCCTTCTTCTTCTTTCTTCTATTCTCTCTGCAAATGTGTGTATCCTTGTTTACCTAGATCTATTCTGTACAGGTTCAACACATTTACAGATGTGATGCCATCATTGTGCTAAGTATTTTTAGCTTCGTGCTGATGTTGATGTGATTCCAGCCTTGTGCTGAAGATTTCCAACTTCGTGCTGATGTTGACGAGATGCTAGCCTTGTGCTGAATAATTTCTAGCTTCATGCTGATGTTGATGAGATTCCAACCTTGTGCTGAAGATTTATAGCTTGGTGCTGATGTTGATGTGATTCCATCCCCGTGATGAAGATTTCCAGCTTTGTGTTGATGTTGATGAGATGCCAACCTTGTGATGAATATTTCCAGCTTTGTGTTGATGTTGATGTAATTCCAGCTTCGTGCTGAAGATTTCCAGCTTAGTGCTGATGTTGATGATACTCCAGCCTTCGTGTTGTGATGATGATGATGATGTATTAGTATTATACTAATCCATGTTGATGTAGATGAGGATGATTCCATTCCAAATCCTTGTTGTGGATGATGATATTGATGATGAGAAAAACTTCCGATGATTTATAGTTAAGACAATCGGTGTTCCAGATGCTGTTGATGTTGTTGTCCTCTCTCTCTCTCTCTTGATGATGTTGTCGAATTCCTTTCTTGTTAAGGGGGAGTGTTGAAATATTGTAACTGCAAAGAGTATTCTATTTATTATTGAGTCATTATTAATTAGATCAATACAATTTTGTGGATTGATCATGTTAGGCATTGTAAATGACCAAATCCCCTTTTGTGGATTGGTCAAACCCTAACTATATTATGCTAATTAAGAAGTTGACCCCTAGGCCTAATTAAAGTTGTTTTAAACACTAAGAAGAGATGTTGGCCCTGCCTAGTGAAGAGACACCTTTCCAACACCTTCCAACTAGTATAAATAAAGAAGGCTAGCACCTCATTTGCTCACTCACTCATTCACTCATCAAGTGTGCAAGTTTGGAGAGTTGTAGTTGGGAAAAGAAGGAAGAGAGAGGCGCATTTCTCAGTGTTGGACATTCTCTAGTGTTTTTGGTTTATTGTCTTGGCATTGTATTGGCTATCTATATTAAGGAAGTTTTCCTGGGTTTTCTCCCCCTTGAGGGTTTCCCAAGATAAATGCTGTGTATCTTGTGATTGTATTTCTCTCAGTGATCCTACCTATGCTATGGTTATCTAGTAAACTGAAAAGAAACCTAATAATATCTCAAAACTTAACACACCCAGGGATCCTCAAGAAAGTAGTGAAAATATTTTTAGTAAGAAAAGGGGACCCACAAGATAACATAAACACTCAAGGTACTAGTTTATAGATAGGAGGTCTCATCATGAATCGACCTATTATGACCATGGGCATGTAGCAGTATGACATTACCACCTATCTGGTCACCAAACTAGGGTAGTGGCTCTTGCTGGAATAACCAAGAGAAAGGGGGTCTCATTACGAGCCAACCTTCTCATTTCTGTGAAATGTTTGTGGATAACGATGACACCTCTGGTCATCAAGACAGGACATTGGCCCTCAACTATTCCTTTAAAGCACAAGAAAAAAAGATCAAAATAAATAAAGAATGGAAATGAATGGGCTAGGAAACAATTACATCCATGACAAGGTGCAACTAACCCTCCACAAAGGCACCCACAGGTAAGAATCTACATTTCCCTGTTATCACATGCATCCCATGCCCAAATATTTACCCCATGCCACCTCATAAACTTACATGACTTGGACTAGACTCCACCTAGAAAACACCCCAAACTTAAGAGAGGTTAGTTCAATAGGAAATCCTAAAACCCTCTCCAAACCTAACTTGTCAAATTACATAACATCTTTGAGCATTTGTTTGTGGTTAAGGGGGGTTTGATGCACATGTTCGGGTAATTTAATGATTAGATGTGATTTACATGCTATGATCCTTGTGACTTATGAACCCCTGGAGGGTGTACTTTTTGTTTATGCAGGACCTTGCCCGATGGATAGGTACACATGAAGGAATGATTAGCTTGTACCTTCATGGGGGCTTAAAGCCCACATATGGATGCTGAAACCCCAACCAGGGGTAAGAAGAGATTTAAGTCTTGCACCAGATGAAGGAAGGAAGTTGCCTTTGGAGGCACTGTGGAAGACCTAGACCTAAAGTCTCATGCTCCTCCCACCTAAACGTTGGCATTGGGAGGCTTTGAACGTCACCTCTAAAGCCCTATACGTCACCTGTAAGCTGGGGTTGTCACCTTGGATGCATTCATGAGTCTATTAGCATGTGTGGGAAAATTTTATGCCTTTGGATGCCCAATGTTTCATCTCCTTTGCCCAACATCCCACACTTGAGGCCCAACATCACCCTAGGAGGGCATGACATCACCTGAAGGTACGTTAAGGCCTATAAGTGCCTACTCTCTAGCAAAACCTCCCTTAAATATTTATATGCTTGAGGCCTTGAAGTGACAACACCTCATGAATCTACCTCTTACCTTAGATAAACATTATCATTATTTTATTTCCCAAGTGATATTGTCACTGTTATTGACTCCATAAGCCCCTAAAAGGCACTGATTGCTATACTCCTATGGATGAATGAGATCAAACAAACTTTCAAACTATCTTCTTGAAACTCTCACTAACACTAACATCCATAATGATGCTACTATAATTGCCGCTACAACCTTTATTTAGCATCCCTAATCAACATACTAACCTCTAAAACTAACCCAGAAAGTTGCACTAGCCTAGGTGCTATCATCCTAAGGCTCTAGTCTTCCTTTTTCTATTGTTCTAAGTGCAAAATTCTGAAGTTGTTTAAGGTTTTTGATGCTATTGTAAATATTGTTACAACCATAGTTTCATCCCCTTAACAACCCTTAAACTGTCCATAAAACCACCTAGCATTAGTATTAGGCAAGTTACTATCAATATAGACTAAAGTTTTTGCCTAATTTCCTAAACTAAGTACTTTTTTGAAGTGGTTTTGCTGCGGTCATCATTATTTATTTTGTTGTTGTTATAAGTGTTTTGACATCCTATTGAAGTCATTTATTGACTTGTTTTAATCTTGAAATTGTGAGTGACAAAGTACTATCAAACTTGCAAAGTCTTTATATCATTTTTGTCATCATAGATTGCAATTTATGGACATATTTGTTGCTGCTATACATTTCATTTTTTAGTGTTTCAGTAGCATATTTATATCTTGAAGTCATTGATTTGAAACATTGATATCATTTCTTACTGCTAACGTTTGTTGTTTCATTGGTAAAGGGTATGTAATAGTCATTTCCTTTTCCTTTGCCCCATTAAAATTTACCAAGTGAATTCTTTTCTTAAGTGACCTAGAGAGAGGGGTGGGTTTTATCTAGTCTTTTTACCCTTCATCAACCAACTAGGTCTTGCGACGTCTCCCTTGGAGTGAGTTTCTTCTCCTCCTAAATATAAATAGGTATCCTATTGGGGTGAGAATGATATGACTACCTCCGTGTTACGTCAATCTAGGCCGCCTACTTGCCTTTAGACTTTGGAAAAGTATAGATTGTGCGATAACATTTTTGGCGCCGTTGCCAGGGAACGCTGAGTCAATATTCCTGAACGACAATTTTTCGGTAAGACTTTCCCTCAAATCCTTCATCTTACAAAGCTTTCCTGGAAACTCCACTAAGGGTGATTCCCTCACTCCCTTTTATAATCCTTAATAGGTTATCTGGCGACTCCACTAACTTACTCTCTACTCCGTGATACTTTCAAGATATGGGATCATGGTGCCCCAGGAAAGAGTGTATCCAACTATTGATTTTGAAAGTTTTCAAGTATACCTGAATTATTTTGATATAAAATGGTTTAAAAACTCTCCAATATTCATGGGTCTCCCAATTACTCCCATTGTAGAATTCTTGAAGTATATAAGTGAAATATAATTTGAAGGGGAGGATGTTCTGGTAAAATTGTTCATACTTTCCCTGCCATCCTTTTTGCAAGATTGGATTAAGGGTTGTTGCGAAGATAAGGGTATATCATCTTTAATAGACCTCATCAGTAGATTTATTGAGTTTGTGAAACTACAATGCCAAATATATGAAGTTTCCATTCAAAATATCACAATAACCCTAGAGGATGAAGGGTTCACCACTGAGATTGTGGAAGATCTCAGGGATGTGTACCATAATGAATACCAAGAACCCTCTGATATAGAAGGAGATATTTATGAATAAGGTTGTCAACGCCTTGAAGAGGAGAAAGATTTTTCCCATGATTCAATAGAATGCAGTAAAGAATTGACTAAAGAAGTGAATTATGAGGATGAAGCACTAGTATCCACTCCTCTGTTCGATGAAGCTCTCCAAGATCCTTTCTCTCCTGCAAAAGATGAAGAGAATGAGGTGAATCATTTTCCTTTCCAAGTTTTTGATGACACTTTGTTCTATGATTCAGAAGGTGAAGAAGTAAAGGAACCCTTGGAAGAGCTAGGTCCATCATTTTCTAATGAAGGAGAAAATATGATTAAAGAGAAAAGTCTTGGGGATGATGTACTGGATGCTATTCCATTTGATGAAGTCATCTGAGCCTTTGACACTCCTGCACAACAAGAATTGAACAAGGCAAGTTATTTCCATTTCCAATATTTTGATGATGCTTTATTTTATGATTTGGAAAATGAAGAAGTATTAGAGGAGCCCTTGGATGCATTAAATCCTTCGTGTTATGATAAAGGTAGTGGCATGGTTGATGATATTGATGAGTTCATACATGTTGGAAGACATAAGTGGGATGTGATTGGTTCTAATGAGGATCCCATTTATGATATGGAAGGATATTTTTGAATGTTTCTTTTACAACAATCATATGTTGTTCGTAATAATTTCGACTTTTGGAAACAAGATGATGATATAATTACATAAGTTTTCCAAGCACCCAAGGATGATCCAATGCAATTTTCTCCTGATGATTTTCAATCATGCCTTGAGGATTTTGATGAGTAGTCCTTTGAGCACTTAGATTTATTCTATGAAGAATATTATCAACCGCTGTTGTGATCAAATTTTGATAAAGGTGAGGACGTTGCTTGCATGAAGCAGGATACTTGTGACAAGGTTGTCCAACTCCCTCCGATTGCCTTACCTCGTTATGTCACTGAGGATGTAGTTGAGGAACATGTCTCTTGTTTCAAGTTTTATTTAGAGAAAAACTTTCCATTATAATTCAAGGGGAGGTTGAATTCATTAAGAAGTTTATTATCTCAATCTCTGAGCTTTCCCCTGAAAAGTTGTCAGTTTCCCTCTAAATTCTTGTTAATCCCTTCTGAGACCCTTGGGAGTGATGATGTCCAAGATATTCAACCCTTAGACTCTTTGAGCCATCCCTTTGAGTCCTTGACCTCTCATGATCCTTTTCTTAGATGGATTGATCACTTTTCTGGAAGGGTGACTTGGCATGATTTTGTCCCTCCCTCTCGCCTCCATGAGCTAGACTTTACGACTTCTTATGATATAATGCATGCTCTAAATGATGTTTATTTTTTGCTTAAATTGTCATTTTTTTGGTTTATGATGAAGAACAAAGGAAGGTATTATGATGCATTGATGGCGTGGTTGTACTGGTTGTATTCTTATACCTAACATTTGACAGGTAAGTACATGTGAGGTAGAATAAGTAGGAGATGTTATCCCGTAGACTAGGGATAACTAAGGAGATCATGTCTTGAGGACGACAGGTCCTAGACATGGAGTACCAATATCCAAAATACTTAAGAATGGCCCCGTAGGGCCCCTCTTTTCTTTAGTGCAGTCCACATATCACCAACAATAATATCCATCACACCATCCTGGTCCTGAAGTAGCAACGAGTCTTTCTCCATGAGGTAATGAGTCTGGGTATCATGGTATGCATCACTCTGATTTTTGAAGCACTTGAACATGTTTTATTTGAATCCTTCTTCATTTCATGACGTTTTCTTGGAAATTATGCTCTTTGCCTCGTTCAAACCTGGAACGGTGACTCAGTTCCCTAGTAAGTTGATTTTCCTTTAGGATGGGTTGCTACTGGGTGGATATTTGAAGTGTCATTGTTCATTCCCTCCATACTTACCACTTTCCATGTTTATTCCTTCCATCTTCCCTTTTCTTTTTTGGGCATTGGGATTGGCTACACTAGGAAGGGTTCTACCTTACCTCATGGGAAGAAGGGGCTAAAGGCCCAGAGGGTAAAAGTAATTGGAAAGAGTTAAAAGCCATTTTTGAAACCTTTAAGATGCTTCACCTAGGGATCCCCGAGAAAGTAGTGAAAATATTCTTAGTAAGAAAAGAGGACCCAAACACTCAAGGTACTAGTTGATGGATAGGAGTTCTCATCATGAGCCGACCTATTATGACCATGGGCATGTAGCGGTATGACATTACCACCTATCTGGTCACCAAACCAAGGTAGTGGCTCTTGTTGGCATAACCAAGGTTGGTCTCATTACGAGCCAACCTTCTCATTTCCTTGAAATGTTTGTGGATAACGCTCTCACCTCTGGTCATCAAGCCAGGACATTGGCCCTCAACTATTCCCTTGAAGCATAAGAGTAAAAAATCAAAATAAATAAAGAATGACAATGAATGGGATAGGAAACAATTTCATCCATGAAAAGGTGCAGCTCACCCTCCATAAAGGCACCCACAGGTAAGACTCTACATTTACCTGTTATCACATGCACCCCATGCCCAAATATTTACCCCATGCCACCTCATACACTTACATGAGTTGGAATAGAATCCACCTGGGAAACACCCCAAACTTAAGAGAGGTTATCTCAATAGAACACCTTGAAACCCTCTCGAAACCTAACTTGTCAAATTGCATAACGTCTTTGAGCATTTGTTTGGGGTTAAGGGGGGTTTGATGCACATGTTCAGGTAATTTAATTATAAGATGTGATTTACATGCTATGATCCTCGTGACTTCTGAACCCCTGGAGGGCGTACTTGTTGTTTATGCAGGACCTTTCCCGATGGACAGGTACACATGAGGGAATGATTATCTCAGACCTTCATGGGGGCTCAAATCCCACAAATGGATGCTGAAACCCCAGCCAGGGGTAAGAACAAATTGAAGGCTTGCACCAAATGAAGGAAGGACGTTGCCTTTGGAGGCATCGTGGAAGACCTACACCTAAGGTCTCATGCTCCTCCCACTTGAATGTTGTCCTTGGGATGCCTTGGATGTTACCTCTGTAGCCCTAGATGTCACATGTCATTTGGGGTTGTCACCTTGGAGGCATTCATGAGGCTATTGGCATGTGTGGGAAAATTTTAGGCCTTTGGAGGCCCAACGTTTCATCTCCTTTGCCCAACATCCCACACTTGAGGCCCAATGTCACCCTAGGAGGGCATGTCATCACCTTTGGAGGCTTATTTAGATGCAAATTGAATTTATTTTGGAAAAAAATGTAATTTTTGAGTAAACTGGCCAAGTCGACCTTGATATTTTGACCTGAAATAATTAAAGGTCATAATTTTGGTATAAATAGACATAAAGTGACATTAATTTTCATGATAACTGATCACACACAAGTGGTGGTCTGAAATTTTCTCCCTCTTTAAGGGTTATTGGCTGAAATAACTAGTGCACATCTCTTGGGAGAGCTTTATGGTGGTGTATTTTGGCATTTTTCATGGTGGAATGGTCTTGAACTAGGGTTTGACTTGATTATTCTTGGTGAAGCAAGAGGAAAATATGCATTTTTATTCATGCTATGGATGTTTGTGGTAAAGTTTACTTGTTTCATGTATAAGATTATGAAATTGCTTGTTTAAACCCTAGGGGAGAAACAACAAATGCTTCTTTCTCCCTATAACTCTTCTACTAGATTGATCTTGGCAATTATACATTTTTTGGGAGTAATTATTAGATCCCTAAAGTGATAGCTCTCTAGTAATTTCATTCTAAATCACCAAATTAATTGTCTTTCAAAAAAGCTAAGGAAGGAAGGTACACTAGGGCCTAGAAGTGCCTACTCTCTAGAAAAACATCCCTTAAATATTTAGATGCTTGAGGCCTTGAAGTGCCAACACCTCTTGCATCTACCTCTTCCCTTAGATAAGCATTATCATTATTTTATTTCCCAATTGATATTGTTACTGTTATTGACTCCATAAGCCCCTAAAAGGCACTGATTTCTATACTATTGTGGATGAATGAGATCAAACAAAAACTATCTTCTTGAAAGTCTCACTAACACTAACAACCATGACCAGTAAGATTTCTGTGGGAAGGAATGTTTGAAAATAAGAAAAGAATAATAATTAAAAATAAAAATAAATTTATTCTAAACATTACATTATTAAAATATTACCTTAATACAATTAAATAAAACTAATAATCAAACACAATTGATATCATTAATAAACTTGAATACAATTAAGAACCTTTACTTCATTTTATAATTAACATTAATAAAACTTTATAAATAATACATTAAAATTAATATTTTTTTTTACAAATTAATTAATAATTTAATATAAAAAACCCTAATCTTTTTAAAAAATTATAAGTTTTTAGAAGCCAACTTCAAGACTATATTTCCCCCCCCATAGGCTCACTATATATCTCCGCTCTTTAGTTTCTTCTTTACCCAGGTTTAGATGTCCTGATGATGGGCCTGATATGGACTCGAAACACCGACCTTTGATAAACAATATTGTTGTTCCTCCGAATCCTCCAAACTAACAACCATACTATTGCTGATACAACCTTTATTTAGCAGCCCTAATCAGCATACTAACCTCTAAAACTAACCCAAAAAATTGCACTAGCGTAGGTGCTATCATCCCAAGGCTTTAGTCTTCCTTTTGCCATTGTTCTAAGTGCAAAATTATGAAGTTGTTGAAGGCCGTTGCTGCTGTTGTAACTACTGTTACAGACATCATTGCAGCCTCTTAACAACCCTTAAACTGTCCATAAAACCATCCAACATTAGTATTAGGCAAGTTACTATCAATATATACTAAAGTGTTTGCCTAAAAGCCTAAACTAAGTATTTTTTTGAAGTGGTTTTGCTGTTGTCATCATTATTTATTTTGATGTTGTTATAAGTGTTTTGACAACCTATTGAAGTCATTTATTGACTTATTTTAATCTTGAAATTGTGAGTGACAAAGTACTATCAAACTTGCAAAGTATTTATATCATTTTTGTCATCATAGATTGCAATTTCTCGACATATTTGTTGCTTCTATAGATTTCATCTTTTAGTGTTTCAGTAACATATTTATATCTTGAAGTCACTGATTTGAAACATTAATATCATTTCTTACTGCTAACATTTGCTTTTTCATTGGTAAAGGGAAGGTACCACTCATTTCCTTTTCCTTTTCCCCTTTAAACTTTACCAAGTGACTTATTTCCTTGAGTGACCTAGAGAGAGGGGTGGGTGTTATCTGGTCTTTTTACCCTTCATCAACCAACTAGGTCTTGGGACATCTCCCTTGGAGTGAGTTTCTTCTCCTCCTAAATAAAAAGAGGTATCTTATTGGGGGTATCTTAGTGAGTTGTAGAATGAATGCTAACTTGATATTGCTTAACTAATATGCACTTCCACTTTGTTGGAGTGGTTAATTGTTGGGTATAATTGTGGCCTTCATTTAATTTTGTGAGAGTTGATATGGAGAGTCATTCTCTAGAATTATTTATTGCGTGTTCTTTTAAGTGTACCTGTAGTGACT
This sequence comes from Picea engelmannii, assembly GCA_009831015.1. Classification (NCBI taxonomy): domain Eukaryota; kingdom Viridiplantae; phylum Streptophyta; class Pinopsida; order Pinales; family Pinaceae; genus Picea; species Picea engelmannii. The sequence goes on along the minus strand of ML840278.1, from coordinate 4,511 downwards.
ATCCAATTTCACCAATATAGACTTTTCCATGGGAACATGGGATTTTATAGAGACCTTTAAATTTCCTAAGATCTAATGAGTCCTTCACCGAGTCTACCAAGATTATGATGGCATTCATGGAAGTGAAGATGACCATGGTGTTCCTACTTCTTAGTATTTTTCCAATTTTATTTGTGGTACCTTTGATGTATGGAAATATGAGATTTGGGATATCCACCTTCCTATGTAAGTGTCTTATGCTCATTTCTTTGTGGATTCCCTTGCCAATATTCCAATCATTGTAACCATTCATTCAAAAGGCCATACTAAGGTCATCTAGTTGATATTTCAAGTGCTTTTCATCTGAGATTATTGTGGCCCTTGGGAAAGGGGGTGATTGATGCTTACTTTTTAAGTTGGGTGGTGATGATAGTCTGAATGAAGGTATCTCTCTGTGCATGACTTCCTTGTAAATTTTCAACTGTTAAAAATGGACACAAAAACAACCCTTTTTTTTTTTTGGACTCCGCCCCTATTGCACCCAGTGCAATGCAATGCATGGAGTTGTTCATGCAAATAATATAACACATACCCAAAATTCTCCCACTTATTGTTTTCTATTCATATAGGGGGTCACACTATTACATAGTCAACAATCCAGGGCAACAATGCCCATTGTTTCTCTACACCAAGAGAAATTCTCAGTGCTCACAGACTTTGTCAATGAATGTCCAACATTCTTCAAAGTCTCCACCTTCATCAATAATACCTTCTTGTATTCAACCATGTCTCTCACAAATTGATACTGAACATTAATATGATTTTTCTTTGAATGATAAGCTGGGTTCTTTGCCAGGAAGATTGCACTCTTACTGCCACAATCTATCCTTACAACTTGTTGTACCAACCCAATTCTTGAACACAATCTTGTAACCATACTGCTTCCTTGCTTGCATGATTTACTACCATGTATTTATCTTATGTAGTTGAGAGTACCACCACATATTGTCTTTTTCTCATCCAACTGATTACTCCTCCAAATAGGTTAAACACATACCCACATGTAGATCTTCTTCAATCTAGATCTCCAACCCATTCTGCATCAACAAACCCATGTACACACAACACTCTGTCCAATCCCGATCTTCCTTGGTAGAAAAATACATAACTAGTAGTGCCACACAAATACCTAAAAACTCTCTTTGTTGTTGTTCAATGCTCCTTCCCTAGTTTTAACATATACTTGCTAAAAAATACCACTACATTTTCAATGCCCAGTCTAGTCTAGACCATTGCATGCATCAAACTTCCAACCGTACATCAAACTACCAACTGCACTAGAATATAGAACACGAGACATGTCCTATTCCTCTTCTTGTGTCTTGGGACACTAGTCTGCAGCTAAGTTTACACCTATAGGAATAGGAGCCTTGACCGGTTTACATTCCTACACATTGAACCTTTGCAATATTGTTGCGACATATTTCCTCTGATTTAACGAGAGTGTCACGTTGGCTCGATATTTTTTAATTTCCATGCCAAAAATGAAATTTGCAGCACCAAGATCCTTCATGTCAAATTTAGAGGACAATTTAGTTTTCACATCCTGGATAATCTCTTTGTCATTACCTATCAACAAAATATCATCCACATATAAGACCAAATAAATAAGACGATCACCTACTAATTTGAAATATACACAGTGATTGAATTTGCTCCTTGTGAAGCAAAGTACCAACATATAAGTATCAAATTTTTGATATTGCATTCTTGGTGATTTATTTAACCCATACATAGACTTTTTCAGCTTGCATACTAGCTCTTTCTTTCCCTTCATTGCAAAGCATTATGGCTGCTTCATGTAGATTTCTTCTTCCAGATCCCCATGTAGGAATGTTGTATTCACACCCATCTATTCTAATTCAAAATCAAAAGATACAATGATAGATAAAAGAAGTCCAACATAATTCAACTTGGAGAAAGGAAAAAAATTTCACCAAAGTCAATTCCCTTTACTTGGGAATAACCTTTTGCTACTAACCAAGATTTTTATTTCTCCACTTTTCCTTATCCATTCAACTTCTTCTTAAACACACATTTTATTCCAATGGGATTTCTTCTAGTCGAAAAGTCCATTAGATCCCAAGCCTCATTCTTGTCTAAGGATTCCATTTCTTCCATGGTGGAGTTTTTCTAGAGTTTTCCATCCTCTAAATTCACTGCCTCCCTAACATTTCTAGGATCATCATTAATAATAAACAAATTTTTTTTTGAATGGAAATCAAGTGGAGTATACCTTTTTGGTTTCCTTCTTTCCTAAACTGATCTCCTTAATACTGGAGTATGAGACTCTTCTTATTCTTATCCATGTTCTTTTGTATCCTTCAATTCAAACTCTATTTTCTTTGGTTCTTCCTCCCTTTGTAGGACTTCCTATTTGACAATATCTTTGATTTCTCTAAATATCGCACCTCGGCTATACACTACTATAGTGTCCCTACTACGTAACCCATAATTTATTTTTTCTCATACCAATAAACTAAATTCATCTAAGAACACTATTTAAATATGAATGAAACTCATTTATCATTCACAAATCAACATATAAATTGCTATAAACTTAGAGTTCATGCACATCAACAAAAACCCATGAATAAAATTGATAAATCATAGATAAAATCACTTCTCTTTTAACAAAAAATGAGCAACTAAATGTAGGGGGAAGACGTTCCTCCCAACCATATATTTTTTGCTCCAAATATCATCAACAAATCACCCCCAAGCCATGGCTACAATTCCACAAAACAGGGTGTCTCTCTCACAACCCAATCCACTCCCACAACCAGCTAGTTTTCTAAGAATGATCCAATTCCTCTAGATCTCTTCCACTCAAACTATGAAACCCAAGGAATTGGGATCCCCCATCACTGCACATAGACCCTCAAGCCTTCCCTCTTCCCTCCAGAGCTCCAACATAAGGTTGGATAGGAATATAAAATTTCGAGGACTCCAAGGATGCTAGTTTCCCTAATAAAACTAACAAAAAAAGTCGTTGCTCAAGGGAATATCTCACACAGAAATCCCCCCCTCTATACAAGATTAACAAACTACTTCTTCATGCAAAAAAATATTCAATAAGTACAACACATACTATGGCTACCTTCAAGCTCCAATGCTCTCCACTCCGTTGCTGCTCCAAAAAATGCATGTAAAAACTGTCCACAATGGCCACTTGAATTTCAATTTTACCTATGAGAGTTGACTCACATTCCCCAAGATTGATTGTACTTATCCCACATGCTCTAATAGCTATGGGATGTGACTTTTCACACCAACCCTTCTTACATGTGTTAAATGATTGGGCTCTCATACACTCAAAAGGAAATTAGAAAGGTTCACTCAAAATAATAATTTTAGGAAAGTGGGTTGGAATTAATACCCATGAATAATCCCCCCCCCTCCCCCCCCTGAACCGCTTTCTTAGACATTCCTAGACATTACCCTCCCTTGTGGAAACTTAGACTTGAGTTACTCTATCCATGTGCACCCACAACTAGTGTCACATTTATTTTATTATTATGGTCATATACAATGTTTACAAATTACATATTTAGGCCCGCGACCATACATCATATTGAATTACAGATCAATAAAAAATGGATTATAAATGGGGGAGTTACATCCCCCCCCCCGTTTACAAATTGCACCTTCCTCAATTCACAACACCATACTGATATACATGTATAAAATTTACATCATAATACTTAAAAATTTTGCAAGTTCAACTCCTGTAGCAATTCCAACCATCAATCTCTTGTTCCTCACAACCTGCACAACCCATGGAAGTGTACCCCTTTCTCTAAAATGAATTCCATTAGGTTGTATTAGTTCCCTTCCAGGGCTCTAGCACAGATCCGACATGAACTCTCCAATATGTGGCTCTAGGAACTCCACTTGCCAAAATGGAGCCTTGCATACTTATGTACATTCATCTTTCTTCAAAATTTTCAAAAATTTGCAGGTACTCCTCATGTATGGTCTCCTCGTGCTACCACATGGTGTATTCAGGACCATAGTGGGTCCATTGAAACTTTACCAGACCGATGGATTTGTTCCAGAGAACTTTGAATTTCCGATCCAGGATGTACATTGGTGCCCCCCGAAAGTCCCCTTCTTGCTCCACCTGGATCACAATATAACCAATCACGTGGTTAGGATAAGGTACACATTTCTTTAATAATGACACATGAAACACATTATGAATTATAATGGATGCAAGAAATGTAAGCATGTTTGCAATTGAGCCTATCTTCTCTAAAACTTCAAATGACCCACAATATCTTTCTACCAACTTTGGGAAACTTCCCAATATTAGTGAGCTCATTTTTGCCTTTACTTTTAAAAACACATGCTCACCTACTTTAAATTCCATGTATGTCTTGTTTTTTTTCCACATAGCTCTTTTTCCTATCCTATGCAAGATTTAAATTCTACCTGATCTTAACCATCTTCTCTTCCATTTCCCTTAGCAA
>ML840276.1:58360-70611 GCA_009831015.1 Picea engelmannii | reverse complement strand
AGGGCAAGTAAAATAATATCAAAATTATTAAAAAAAAAAAGGGAAATGTTCATAATTTAAAAGAGATAATATTTTCATTTTATATTAAAAATAATTGAAATTATTATTAAAAAAAGAATAGAGAGGTTTGATTCTCATAAGAAAAAAATAATATTTACATTTAAAATATTATAAACAAGAAGAAGAGAAAAAGGTTTCATTCTCATAATATTGACATTTTTACATTCAAAATAGTATGAAAATAATTATAACAATGAGATTTGATAACGGTGTCCAACCTCTAGGATTTTCATGAAGATTTATATCAAGTTTTCATTTTGATAAGAGTGTCCAACCTCTAAAATTTCAATGGGACACTTGGAGGTAGTGCTTGAATGTGTGAGGGGTGCACTTTAAAATAGAAACTATGTTTATGAAAAATGGTTTTTTGGTTATTTTAAGTTTTAATTAAATAGAGATTATGAAATTAATGAAATTACGGATAATGATAATGATGAAGAAGAAGAATGCACTTGTAAGGTAATAGAAATGTGCACTATACATACTCCCCATATACATATTAGTGGATCAAATCCCACTCTTTTGTCATCCTTAAGACTAGACACTAAGCATTTAAAATATAACCAAAATTTAAATTCCCAAAGGGGTTGGATCCACATAAGGTTTCCATGGTAGCACACAGTGGTAGTAGTTGAATTTATCTGAGAATTACATTACACTCGTTGCGCACATTTAAGTGGTTCAAAACCCACTCTCTTTCCATACTTATAATTGAACACTAATAATTTCAGTGACAACATAATCTTTTATTTTTCAAGATTATCATGTTGCACTCTAGAGATACATGCAAATAAGCTAGGCTCTCTCCCTAGCTACAATGCCACCTCTACCATGGATTATTTATCTTCTTATTAAATTGTTCCTTCACAATATAGACATAAGACACCTTCAGGGCTCCAAGCCCTGGCTTAGTCCTCCTCCCTAAAGATGATCCCTCCTTGAAGGATAGATTCCTCATGGATGGCCTCCAAATCATTCCATCTTAAAATATGCTTCTATTAGGGGAAGACCCAACCATCATGGTGATTCCCAATGTTTCCCATCTTCTCACCCCATCATATTTAATAAATGATTATAGTCACTAATCCCCCTATATGATATATTTTCCCTCTTTCCCAATGAACCATTATCAACACCCCCCCCCCCCATAACTCAATATGAATGGAGATCAAAGACTCCCTACTCAATCAAGCTACAAAACATTTTCTTAATTGCAATGCAATGGTAGTTATGCTAGTTGGGTTCCCTCAAATATGAATGGTGAATGAAGTTCCAACACCATCCATTTCCATTTAGTCAATATACTAGGAAAAACAACAAACTGAGATCTTTAACAAAAATAGGTTCATCCATCAATTTAATGGGATGTGGATTAAACTATTAGATCTTCATAAACATAATAAAATAGCCTCAAATTTAGAAAAACACAAGGAAACCTATATATATACATGTGTAAAATTATTCTTCATAGTCAAATTCAACTAAGGAGAAAAAAAATGATGAATACAAAATACAACCCTTTGTTTCAAGGAAACGACAAGCTTTACATGAAGTTGTGGATCCCAACCTTTGAGTTAATTTGACGCTTTGTCTCCATCACTCCGATCTCGATAAGGATACCAAACCTTTCATTGTAGTTCTAAGGCTTGGAAACATTGTAGGGAACTAGAAACACCTTTGGGAAATCCCATTAGATGGGTATAGAAATGAAAAAGTAACATATAACTACAAATGACAACATTTGTGTGGACATGGGCTTACATAAGGCTTTCCCTAGAGATCAAGTTGGTAGCATAAGACTACATATTGATACTACCTCATGGCTATGATATAGTTTCCTTATACTGTGAAACATGCTTCAAAAAATGATACATTCCGTCCAATTATGTCAATAATCAAGAGGTAGGCCACAACAAGAACCGACAAAGAAATCCCATAAAACTTGTCCAACACAAGTGACAACTTGTCATAGTTTCGAAGTAGCACCACTTAATCAAGAAGGAACCCACATATGAGTCTCTATTAGATCCAATTAGACAACATAACACCATGCAAACTTGGTGTGATGAAGATGACATTATCCCCTCTGTATTATAAGCAAGACACTAGTAAAAGGTCGAGAAAAAAGAGACTTTGTTCACTACTCATCTCCAATAATATTCACTAAGTAGGCATTTGGGGCCTTCAATCTATCACCTAAACTGAACAGTGTTCGATATAAAAAACGCAACAGGCTTAAAGTTCAAATGTAGACACAAAAATTCCACCTTCACCATTGGCTCTAGAAGATGCCTCTCCTCCAAAGAATCCCTCTTCCCTACCTTTAGTGATCGCACTTCCTACTTTCTCCAAAAAAGTGTTGAGAAAATTAGGTCTAAATTTAATACAAAAGAAGACAATACCGCAAATCTAACAATCCTACAAAGAAAAGGAAAAAAATAGTGGAAAAAAACTAGGAAAAATGATCCCCAAAAATCCATGAGAGCGTTACATGTTCAAGGAGGGGAATGGATAAAGGAATCCATGAAAGAAAAAAGAAAGCCATACCAATGGACACTAGCCTACATATCACTAAGATTTATATATTTTCAAAATGTATTACTTTTGTCTTCAATTATGTTCTAGAATTAAGTTTGGAAAGAAACTCTAGCAGAACAAGAAGAATCACCAAGTGGGAATCCCCATGTCTTCGTAGCCTAGGGAGATTCTTTTATATATATATATATATATATATATATATATATATATATATATATATGACTAGGGTGAAATAATAATAGTAATAATATAACAAAATAAACAAGTATATCTATTTGTTTTAATTTTCTATATTTAAACACTAAAAAATATAAAATTAATATATATATTTTTTCCATATTAATATTTAATATATAAGATTGAGTTTAATGAATTGTGATGACATAGTAAATGACTTAGTGGTTTGTTTTAATTTTCTATATTTAAACACTAAAAAATATAAAATTAATATATATATTTTTTCCATATTAATATTTAATATATAAGATTGAGTTTAATGAATTGTGATGACATAGTAAATGACTTAGTGGTGCAATAGTAAATGTAAGAGCTTATCTTTAAGAGTAGTTTAAAAGTTTCAAGTTTTAGTTGTTTTCTACGCATATTTTCGGGTTGATTTTCTCGAAAATAGAATCATATAGGGTTATGGCACTATAGTAATTGAGTTTAGTTTGGACAGTTGAAAGGAGTGATATTGAAAACCTTCCTTATTTAGTATTTGTTCAATCTATTTTCACATGTTTAATATGCTTTTTCTCATTCTAGTAATGATTTCCCTTTGTTTAGTTATTTAGGTGTTTCAGTTGATTAAGTCTTTCAAGTCTTAGGAACACAGGTGGAATATTCATGGGGTTTGGACACAATTTCCATATTGAATATCCTTACATCATAAATGGTATTTCCCATCAAATTCAATTCAGGTAAGTGACATGTTCAACTTTTTATAAGCTTATTATTTAAACATCCATATCCATATAGACACACCGTTAACCTTGTCTCTTACATTATAAAGAGTACTTCCCATCAAATTCAATTCAGGTAAGTGACATGTTCAACTTTTTATGAGCTTACTATCTAAATATCCATACAGACACAATGTTAACCTTGTCTTGAGTCTAAATCTCCCTTCATGTGTTGAGGACTTCCATTTAGATGAGTCTGGTTCTAAATTCAAAGGCTAAAAAGTCAGTCTTATTTTTTTCATGTGTTGAGGACTTGCATTTAGATGAATCTGGTTCTCTTTAGAATAAATTCAAAGGCTAAAAAGTCAGTCTTATATTTTTTTGTGGTTCACTTTTTTTATGTGGTTCAAGGCACATGATATAATTAACCTTGTATTGAGTCTAAATCTCCTTTCATGTGTTTAGGACTTGCATTTAGATGAATATGGTTCTCTATAGAATAAATTTAAAGGATAAAAAAATAGTTTTTTTTTTTTATGTGGTTCATGGCATCCTGCTAGCTACTTATATTAGAAAACCAAAATACAGGGAGAGTATTTTAGTAATATTATGGACTGAACAACAAGAACATTTTACAGATCCATTTGAGGGTATAACATGTGATTTACAAACATGTCATTTACAAATTTACAAGTAATTGAACTTGGATGGGGAGGAGAGAATCATTCTTGTATTATTGATTTTGTTTTAGAATCAAGCATTAGAATTCCAAGTTTAATATTTTACTAGATCCAAAATTAAAATATTATTTGTTTATTGGTATAATTTGGTTTTGTTATTAGGTCAAGGAATACCTTTCTAACTTCAGCGACTGCGGCGCGGGCTTTTTACCTGAAGATGGTACCTATTGGAGGTAGAGAGAAGGGATTAAAATTTAAAGATCTAGCAGCGTTTTATGTAGTTCCCCCTAACGAGATGCAACGGTCTGCTCGTTCAAGCAGCGTCACTGTACCAGGAATCCCTAACGAGATGGAACGGTCTGCTCCTCAAGCAGCGTCACTGTACCAGCAGATATTGACAATGTAATGTTTGATGTGGTTAAAGGGAAGACGCGGAAAACAGGAAGTCTGTCCGATATTTTGAAGAGCACGGATACAGACCATAGAGAGAAAATTGTTGGAGATGCAAATAAACAAAAGAGCGGAAAAACAGAACGTGTAATAGAATATACATGCAGGATATGCAAGGACTCATTGCGCGAAATCGAAAACATGCTACAGAAATTTGGGAAAATATGGTAAAACAGGTTCTAAACACCCTTGCAAGAAGTTCAGAAGTCTGTCTGAACTTATGAAGACAACTGATTTACGTGAGAAAGAGACAACTGTTGAGTTGCAACAGAGTAAAAAGGGAACAGAGGACCAGGAACAAAGGCGCAAGCGCACCACCGTCAGGACCTTACCAGCTCATCCCTAAAAGGGGTAATTAGTACTATATAGTGTAGCCCTAGATTATCCCCAGCACAATGGGCTAAGCCATGAGAACCTTGGATCGATTGGTCCATCTTTTGTTTATAGATGATGCAAATGCTGTTAAGATGATTTTTGTTGACACCAATTGGCAATGTTATTGAATGGGTAAACATAGTTTTGTTAGTTGTACTTCATTTAGCTGCTACGTTGTTATCCTTTAAGCTGCTTCTACTTATCTTTAAGCTGCTTCTACTTATTTCATATGCTGCACGAAGGTACTGCATTATTTCTGTGAAAATGATGCATATGAATTAAAGTTTTTACAGATATTTATTGTTGAGATTTGGTGACAACTAATTCCTTTAAGGATGGGTTTAGATCCTATTATTTTGGGTTGGTTACAATCAAATAGACCAAGTTAGAATAGAGATAGGGATTACATTTAATAATCAGTTTCTTGTAAATGTATATAAATACATGTAAGCCCGTAGAGGTAAATGAGAAAGAGAGAGACAGAGTGAAAACTTGCTAGTCTTTGTAATCTCCTTGATCTGAATAATAAGACAACCAATGCCTATACAACCGATTCCTATGCTTGGTGGATGTAGCCCAATGTTTGAGTGAATATCTATGTGATTGTTAATTAACATATGTGAATTGTGTTCCCAATGTTTGAGTGAATATCTGTATGATTGTTGATTATCATATGTGAATTGTATGTTTTGCATTTGCAATTCTTATAAGTGGTATCAGAACTAGCGTCAAATTCTCGAAAAAACCACAGGAGTGAAATTTGTGTGTGCGTAAAGTTCAACATGGCCACAGGGCCCTCCTCTAGAATCGTCACAATCCAAGAATATCGGGAGGTCCATAGACCTTTTAAGATATCCGCACTCCAATGGTAGCGTAAGGTGCGGCTACTCCTCTTAAACAAATTCACATGGTTTTCTTTCATAATTTAAGGTATTAGCAATTACAATAATTAGAATATTATATTCTATGCATAAAACAAAGGTGGAGGAGTGTATTCATAATAAGTGAACATTGCAAGTCAGGTGGGTGAATAAGGTAAAAAGGTTTTTTAATTGAGGTTTATTATATTTGGGATTAAATATAATATTTAAAAGGTGGAAGGTTTTTTAAAAAGGTGTTTTTTATTTTAAATAAAATGAGAGGTTAGTAAAAGGTCTTTTATTGAATTTTGTGGAGCTTAAACCATTATTCTTCCACATTATTTTTTAAAGGGTCTTGGTTATTATAAGGAGTGATTTGGGTATTAGGAGATTTTGTGCTAATGACTAAGATGTAGAGGCCAAAGTTTGAAGTTGAAAGGTTCAGTGGTAAAAGAAACTTTGAACTCTGGAAGCTCAAGATGTGAGATTTACTGGTGCAACAAGGGTTGCAAAAAGCATTGGCAAGCAAGTCAAAGAAACCAACAGCCATGACGAATGAAGAATGGGAAGATCTGGACGCAAAAGCTCTTAGTACCATTCATTTATGTTTGGCAGATGATGTTTTGTTTAATATCGTAGGAGAGGATACAACATCAGGCTTATGGAGCAAGTTGAAAATTCTATATATGAAAAAGTCCTTGATGAGCAGAATCTATTTGAAGAGACAATTGTCTAGTTTGCAGATGAAAGAAGGTACAAAATTTGTTGACCATTTAAATACCTTCAATACCCTTATATTTCAATTGACTAGTATGGAAGTTAAATTCAAAGATGAAGATAAGGCTATTACACTATTGGGTTCATTGCCTGAGTCATGGGATAATCTAGTCACCTCTATTATTTTTAGCTCAACAGATGTTTTAGATTATGATTCTTTTGTGGGAGTTTTGTTGGCTGAGGAGATGAGGAGAAAATCTAGTAAATAAACCTCAACTTTAGAGGCGATGCTGATCAGAGGTCGAACTAAAGAGTAGAAAGAGAGAAGTTTTTCTCGATCTAAGTCAAGACACAGAAAGGGTAAAGAAAAATGTTGGTACTGTGGCAAAACATGACATCTCAAGAAAGATTGCTTGAAGAGAAAGGAATCTGAGGAGTCTGTAACAAATTCAGGTATGATTGATCAATTTTTATTCGTTTCTAGTAATTTACAATATCAAGAAGAATGACAGTTAGATTCAAGTGCCTCCCACCACATGTGCTCACATAGAAATGGGTTCATTTCTTACCAATATGTTGATGAGGGTGTAGTGTTTATGGGAAATGGTATGCCCTGGAAAACTGTTGGGGTTGACAGTATTAGAATCAGGATGTTCGATGGTATTGTTACAGAATTAACAAATGTTAGATATGTACCTGAGCTTAAATAAAATTTTATTTCATTGGGAGTGTTGGATTATTGTGGATATAAGTATACAGGTCAAGGTGGAGCACTCACATTGTCGAAAGGTAGTTTAGCAATGATGAAGGAAACAAAGGTTGATAACCTTTATAAAATGGAAGGGAGGACTGAAGTAGCATCTGAAGTGACATATTTATCTTCTTTTTTATGGCAGAAACATCAAGGTCATAAGAGAAAGAAAGAATTGCAGGTACTTGTAAGCGGTAAATCATTTCCAAACCTAAAATCTTTGTTTTTGAATTCCTGTTTGTTTTATATATCTGCAAGTTATGATGGTGGTATAAAGGGATGTTGTGTGTGGGATCCTACTTCTCACAAGGGCATCATTGACAGAGATATAGTATGTATGGAACAACCAAAAGGGTTGATTCAAGATCGTAATGGTAAATTTGTTTGCATGCTAAATAATTCATTGTATCGCCTATTGGTACCCAGGAAAATATACAAGAGGTTTGAATCCTTCATAATGAGTCCGAATTTTTCAAAGGATAGGAATGACTATACATTTTATAGTACATTAACAGTCTTGATCTTATTTGTTGATGATATGCTCGATGCAAGCCGAAGCATGAATACGATCAGTAAGAAAATGACTCAAGTGGATAGGACAATTCATATGAGGGATCAAGAAGCAACAAAACAAATTATGCGCATGGAAGTATACAGAGATGGTAATGGTAAGTTGTGGTTGGAGTTTAGTATGAACATTGTAAAACCAGTCTTTATCCCTCTTGCTTTCCAATACAAGTTTTCTTCAAGCATAGGGCCTGTCTATAAAGAAGAAAAGGTTATGTCTTGTGTAAGTTCAGTAGGAGGTTTGTTGTATGTGATGAAATGGTTAAGACCAAATGTTTCACATGCTAATGATGTTTTCATATACGTGATAGATTCAAGTGTTGCAGTGAAATGCGTGCTTCGGCATTTAAGAAGAACAAATGTCACATATAATGGTTACACTAAGATGGTCTGTGATAATTGTAATGTATATTTTACAGGTGTTTTGGATAGGAGGAGATCTATCACTAAATATGTCTCACAACACAGTTGTGGAAGACATGTTGGAGGTGGAGTGACCCCTCAGAAAATCCAAACTCGTACAAGTCACACAGGTGAGATCATGAAACCAATTTTCTTAGAGAAGTTGCATTGGTGCTTGGCTTCTCTTGGTTTGCAAAAAAGGTGATGAACAAAAGCAAGAAGTAAGGTATTAGGTTAATTGTTGTCAAGGTGGATATTGTTGGGATTTGGTGAAAACAAATTCCTTCAAGGATGGATCTGCATCCTATTATTCTGCGTTGGTTACAACCAAATAGACCAAGTTAGAGTATGGATAGGGATTGCATTTAATAATCAGTTTCTTGTAAATGTGAATAAATACATGTAAGCACGTAGAGGCAAATGAGAAAGAGTGAGACAGAGTGAGAACTTTCTAGTCTATTATAATCTCCTTGATCTAAATAATAACACAATCGATGCCTATGCTTGGTGGACATAGCCCAACATTTGGGTGAACCACGTGAAATCCCTGTATTTCTTATCTGTGTGATTTTTAATTATCATATGTGAATTGTGTTTCCGCATTTGCAATTCTTACACTTATTGTGTGAGCATTTCACGTATTTCCTTCCAGGGTCAAAACGAGGAATTCATGAGCCCCGTCAAGAATTAATTTACTACCTAGTAAACAAGAAATCTCGCGATAGAGTTTCTGGATCAAAACGTATGGCTACCTTGATAAATAGAGAAGTATTATAATCCTGGTTTATATGCTTGCACTCGGTAAATAGAAAAGCAAACTACAATCCAAGAGACCCAACAAAAGTATTAGGGCCTTCAGTGCAAGTGCAAAGATCATGAGGTCATTGATAATCTCTTTAGTGCAATCACATGTTTAATCACTGCCTCAAGGTGATCCCATGGCTCTAGGAATAACTCTTGTTGAAATTGAACATTGTCCACTCATGAAAAATCCTCCTCTATCACTAATGGATCCAATTCATTTGGGCTCAATTTGAAGGACATGAGAGATCCACTTATGTGTCTATGAGTCATGATATCATTTAATATAATCTTGATATGTTTAGCCACATGTTCGACCACTACCCTAATTTAACCCCACATCTCCATGAACAACCCTCACAATAGTTGAACTTCATCCATTTGGGAAAAACTTTTCTCGCATCACCAATTGATCCAACCTCACTAGGCATTAATTTGAAGGACATAGGGGTCGTATTTGATCCACTTATATTTGTATGGGTCATGATATTGTTTAATATAATATCTCTCACTGAAAATACACATTTGACCCCTACCTTGGAATGAACCATGGATTTAGGAATTACCTTCATGATATTTAAACCTTATCCAATGGTGAAAAAATCACCATTCCTCACCAATGGATCCAACCCCTTTGGGATTTAAATCCAATTACATGGAGATGGAATTTAATCCACTTGTGAAGGTGACACCATGTCTTGAGGAAAATATCTCATGGGAATTGAACCTTACTAATTAGTTAAAAAAATAAAAATTGGAGGATATTAAGGTGAGATTTGATCTTCTTTTATGTGGACAGGTTACAAGACTATTTATTATAATCTCTATGGATGCAACCATGTTCGACCACTACCTCAAGGTGACCCCATAACTCCATAAAAGTACCACACAAGAATTACATCTTACCAATTGCTGAAAAACTTTGTATTCCTCACCAATAAATCCAACTAATTTAAATCCCTTAATTGAAGAACATTGAGTAGAATTGGAATAGAATTTAATCCACTCTCATATGTACAGTGTATTTTCACAAAGTTTTTAGTCTTGAAAATAACCATCAAAATTTGAAAATCTTACTCTAATGCTAATGCACTACCCATCGATATGGTGATGCCTTTGAACTCACTTTAAAAAAAAACCTAAATTAGTGCATATTTTATTTACATGTTGTAGTACACTTTAATATTACAAAATGTTACAAATTCAACCATTGCCTTATGCATAGTAAAAGCCATAGTTATATATTACTGAAGCGGATTTTGCTATAAATTAGTTTCAGAGTGACAAATGTTACCTCTACCTCATGCATGGGAATCGGCTTTAATGTAGTGGATTTTGCAATCTAGTAGTGCATGCATTCTATGCAAGTAAGCTTACTTGCTTTTTTTCCTATAATATTTAAAAGGAAGAAGTGGAGATCGAAGTTTCAAAATTTACGGAAGCATTCATTTTTCAGCCAAGAGGGGCTATAAATTAACTCAGCCAAATGTTAATTGTTGTAGCAACCTTCGTTTTCCAACTATAAGTTACAGAAAATGGATGGTTTTAAAGGAAATAACGATTTACATAGAAGAAAATCTCATGTCCCTTTCAAAAGCACTATTTGCAACACTATTTTTTGTAATAGATTACATCTCGATATTGGATATGGTTTATGTGCATGAAAGGTCTCTTCGAAAAGAAAAATTATGCATATTATTTGAGAGATCGTAATATATATATGTTCCATCCAAATTGCAATTTATCAAAGCATATGAACTTTTTCATAACCATAACTTTCTGTTTGCTTTTATGTTTATCTAATATAATCATATTTTTATTGCATGTTAGAAAAAAAATTATGCATACTATTTGAGAGATTGTTATATATATATATTCCATCCAAATTGCGATTTATCAAAGCATATGAACTTTTTCATAACCATAACTCTCTATTTGCTTTTATATTTATCTAATATAATCATATTTTTATTGCAGGTTTTAAAATGAAATTATGATTTTTATGATAATGTTTCTACAATATTCAAACAAAACTATATATAAATATTTTTATGGGATTTTTATTTACTTTAATTCTTAATATTAAGTGAACATTTTAGTTTTCAATTTGCATATTTACCTTTATAATAGACCATCTATGGGGTGCTTATTATTATATTGGCATAGCATCATCTCTAGGGAACTAGAAAACAATATTCTTCACACATTAAGACATAGAATAACATTTTTTTTCTATTTTCTATTTAAACATTTTTCTTCTTTATTGATTTCTGAAAGAATTTTAATTAAATCAAAATCAATGTAATTTTATCATCAAAGATTATTAAGTTAGAAGGTCATCATTTCACGTAGAAAAATGGTCCCATGTGTAAAGATATGTTTTTTATAATTACTTTATATAATGGTGATTATGTTACACTTTCTTTTTGTAAGGATTATTGTTTAATGTTAATATTATTGATAATTTTGTTGGCAATGAAATTGATAAAAGTACCACTATAATATATGTGTTCAGTTTTTTTTTTTTTTAATTTATAAAAAAATTGATGATAATACTTTTTAATTTTCTATTACTCTTCCTCCAATTTAAAAAAAAATTATGATAATTCTTTTTTTCTTTTTATTAAAATCAAGGTTATCCTTTGAATGAAAACAATAAATACATTATACACACTTAAAAAATAATAGTGGATGGATTTTTCATTCACATAAAATTTCATTCAAGATAATTAAAAGTTTATGATGAGGCATTATAAATATATAATTATAAATGCATTATAAAAAAATAATTGTGGAGCTTAACAAAATTATGGATGTTGTAAGATGGATTAGGGATTGCAACCATACATTCCATTTAGCTTTTTCACTTGAAGTTGGAACGATGAATGTAACACCCCGCACAGCAACCACCGTCGGACTTCGGAACTTCATCCGTCGGGATTCGGGGTTTCGCCGATCGGGAGTTCGCGAGCCCTGTTGCACCCTGCACAGGACCTTCCAAGTCTCGAACCCCGATAGTCAACGGGTCAACCTTTTCTTGCGTCGGGGATTTCCCTATCGGGAAATCGGCGGTTGTATTTCCGCATACCTCATGCAACACAAAACCCCGAGTACCGAAACCCCGAGTACGTGCCACCTGTCTCCCATT
>ML840276.1:42173-58260 GCA_009831015.1 Picea engelmannii | reverse complement strand
ATTTTATTGATTTTCCTTAATTTCTGTCACAGTTCATTGAATGCATTCTACAGTTTGATTACCACACAATTAATCATGCTTAATTTCTTTAACTGGTTTTTTCTTTATAATCTTTAATCATTTATTCAATTAGGGTCGTTACAATGAAAGTAGAGGTTCACGTAGTTTTACAACCATCTTGAATATGACATATGTGCTGAATGTTACATTGATTTCATTTATAAGATCCACTTCCTAGCACCCCATCTTAGTCCACACCAAGGCAACTTCCGAGCACCCCAGAAGAGCTTACTCCTTACATTTGTTACAACTATAGGTAAAGATGGTTCCATCTTTTTAAGCTCTCAATTTACTTGAAATATTTTTGTATTGAGCAGTAGAAAATCAATTATAAACCATCTGAAACATTTAACCATAAATTCAATTCATTCATGAAAACTTTCCACGATTTCCCCACAAATATTTCTACAAACTTTGCACTAGTCAATGAACTATTTTTTCTTTTTTATGACCTAATTGAACGTTCTTTGATGACCTAATTGAAATTCCATGTTTTAACAAATAATTTTGATAATTCTCCAAATCAATTAATACCCAAATAAATATATGTCTAAAAATCGAACTGCGACCTCATAAGGACCCATTTCACCTTCCATCTCTAATGTTATGGAGCTAGGAAACCTAAAACTCCCTACCAATATTTAACAACAACTATACCCAAATAGAGAAAAAGGATTTTAAGGTTCTATTTATTGGAACTCTAATATACCCAAATAGAGCATAAGGGTTTTGAGGTTCTATTTATTGGAACTCTAATATAATTATCTTATAGGAGAGATCCCTTCGGGTTTTTAGAAACCTCGGCATTATGATGCCTCTAATAACTCTCTTAATGGGACACTTTTTGAGTTTGCAAGCTTGAAAATCCTTGAGGCATTATGATGCCTCTAATAACTCGCTTAATGGGACTCTTTTTGAGTTTGCAAGCTTGAAAATCTTGGTATCTCTGGAATTCGTTCAGAACAAATATTATGGGAAAATGACCAAAGAGTCTGGTGAAATATGGTGATCTTTTGCAATAATAATTTCATTGGTCCATTACCACAAAGCGTTAGTAGCTTGTCTGATTTCAGTACCATAGATATTGTTGGAAATTGTAATTACAAGTCAGTGAGATCTTCATGTTGCCGCTGATTTGTTTGTTAGTCGAAATCTTTCAGTAGTCAAAATGTCAGTCAGAGAGTCTGACAAGTCTGCAAGTACAAAGTCGCATACTTACTCAAAAGTCAGTCGACAAGTAGGAGAACTATAAATGAAGTTGAATTCTATCTTCCCGAATTAAATTAAGTGGTTGAAGAGTCAATCATAATTATGGTTGAGTTAAATGTTGAGTCTGTCTTAGCTTCTAAATGAAGTTTATATAAGTCTGAGTTTCTTAGTTAGAACAGATGGATAGATAGAGACATAGAGAAAAGGAGAGAGGGATGCAAAGAAGCAGTTCAAGAACCAGTAGTAGCTGAAGAGTTGAAAAAAGAAGTATCAAAGCCGAAGCTCATTTTTTCATTGTATTTTGTAATCCGAGCGCACTGCGCCGAAGTTCATTAATATCAAGTATTTTGTGTTTATGACAAGTTTCTTTGTTATTTCTCTATTATATTCCGCATTTGTAAATCATTCTATTTCGTGTGTGCATTCACAGCACGAAATAATCTGAGAGTCTGTGCACTGCACAATGATCTTGAAAACTCTGTCGCGTAGCTTGTTTGGTGCATGGTATTTTAAACTGCGTTGCACATAGTAGACTGTGTGCATCCCCTTTTACCCTTCAATTTGGTATCAGAGCAGGTTCTACCAGAATGAGTTTGTCAGAGTAGAAACTCTGTTGAAAGTAAAAGAATGGCTTCTACCTCAAATCTGCAACCTCCCACTTTTACAGGCAAGAACTATGAGATGTGGTCCTTGACCATGAAGGCTTTGTTCCGAGGTCAAGATGTATGGGAGATAGTCGAAAATGGTTATGTTGAACTGACATATCATGCAACATATAATGCCTTCACACAATCTGAGAAAGATGTCTTGAAAGAACAAAGAAAGAAGGATGGAAAGGTGTTGTTTTATATACATCAATCCATGGATGAGAGCATACTTCCAAGAGTTTCATCAGCAAAGCAATCCAAGGAAGCATGGGATATATTAAAAACCGCTTATCAAGGTATGGATAAAGTAAAAACTACAAAACTTCAGATTCTTAGAAGAGATTTTGAAAATATATCAATGAAAGATTCAGACACAGTAGATTCTTTCTACACGCATGTCATTGGACTAATAAATCAAATTAAGTCTCACGGTGAAATCATAGATGATAGAAAAGTTGTTGAGAAAGTTCTTAGAAGTCTTCCTCCTAAATTTGATACTCTAGTTGTAACTCTAGAAGAACGAAAAGATCCGAGTCAGTTCAGTCGAGATGAACTGCAAGCTTCCCTCGTCAATCATGAACATAGATTGAACAGGTCAAATATGTCATTAGAAAACGCTTTTTCCACACAGTTATCTATAGGTCATGGAAGAGGAAGGGGGAGAGCTAACTCTAGAGGCAGAGGAAGAAGTTCTGACGGAAGTGGATGTAGTAGAAATCCTAGAAATATTGGTGGAAGAGGTCAAAATCCAAGTACCGGCTAGTCAACTTGTCAAAAAACTGACAAATCAAATATTCAATGCCATTACGGTAAAAAGTATGGACATTACGCATATGAGTGCAGAAAGAGACGTTATAATTAGAACAAACAAAGTCAAGATCAATCACACAACACAAATAACCAAAATCGACTTATGTTTATGGCGAGCATTGTAGCTATGTCTAGTGCAGAAGAAATGTCTAATATAGTGTCACCAGTTAAATGCAATGTTTCTCAAACAAGTCCATGTGACATATGGTATTTATATTCAGGCTGCAGTAACCACATGATAGGAAACATAGAATTGTTTTCTAGTTTGGATGAGTCAGTACAGACCAAGGTTACACTTGGAATAGATATCCAAGTCACTGTCTTAGGCAAAGGCAGTATAAATATTTCAACCAGACAAGGAGAAGAGAGAGTTATGTTTGATGTATATTATGTTTTTGGTCTGAAGCATAATCTGATGAGTACAGGACAACTGTTACAAAAAGGATACAGAGTCTACATGGAAGATAATCACTGTGTGATTATGGATAAAATACCAAGCAATTTACTTATTGCAAAAATCCAGATGACAAGTAACAGAATGTTCCCATTGACATTAAAGCCAATCAAGAAGAAGAACACAATGCAAACTATTGACAAAAGAAAAAGTGCATAGTTAGACATTGCATTTACAGTAGAAAGCACATGCAATACTAAAGAAGAAAATAGTTCGTGCAGTATCAAGAAAGGAGCAAATGGCACAGAAATGAAGGTAGCATTCCAATTTGAAAAAAAGGATGACTCCTGGCTATGGCATCTCAGATTTGGACATTTGAACTTTGGAGGTCTGAAACTATTACACGCAAATGATATGGTAAAAGGCTTACCAATGATTGAAAAACCAGAAAGGATATGTGAAGGTTGCATATTTGGTAAGTAGCACAAAGAATCATTTCCAGTTGGAAAGTATTACAGAGAAAAAGCTCCACTGGAAATAATACATTCTGATATTTGTGGACCAATGCAAACTCTGTCTATAGGAGGTAATATTTATTTTTCTAACTTTCATTGATGATTTCTCAAGAAAGACATGGATTTATTTTCTAAAGCATAAATCTGACGCATTGGGTTGTTTTCAGTAGTTTAAATCATTCGTGGAGAAGCATAATGGTTATTAAATCAAGTGTCTAAGAACGAACAGAGGAGGAGAATACATGTCAAGAGAATTTAAGAAATTTTGTAAATATCATGGCATCTACAAGAAATTTACTGCGTGATACACACCACAACAGAACGGTGTCGTAGAAAGAAAGAATAGAACCATCATGGAAATGGCACGCAGTATGTTAACAACCAAACATTTTTCAAATGAGTATTGGGCTGAGGTAGTAGCAACTGAAACATACATCTTGAATAGATGTCCGACAAAGAGTGTGAAGAATAGAATTCCTCAGGGAGCATGGATAGGATCAAAGCATAATGTGGCACATTTAAGAGTTTTTGGCTACGTCGCATACGCACATGTTCCAGATGAACTGAGAAGGAAGCTGGACAACAAACGACAAAAATGTTTATTTGTTGGGTATTCTGAAGAAACAAAAGGATACAAGTTGTATGACCCAGTCGCAAGAGAATTCATAATCAGGCACGATGTTCAATTCGTAGAGAATGAAGCATGGGATGGAACCATAGAAAAGATAGTAAATATAATTGACACAATGGAGCATAATGACGTAGAGGATGAAGTGTTTCAAACACCATACACAGGACAATGCGTAACTATGTCTACACCTGGCACTGCAACGCAAATTACCACGCAGAATTCTCTGGTAAGAACAACAAGTGCGCAGGCCACACCTAGAGTGCAGCAAAAACCAACAAGTAGTCTGAATACTTCTACTTCTCCAGATCCAACATTAGCAAGTTTGTTACCAAGAAAGACAAGAAGTTTGCACGACATCTATAATGAAGACACAACAAATTCATTTTTAATCTTTTCTCTATTTTCACAAATAGATGGTCCATTAAATTTTGAAGAAGCTGTCAAAGATAAAGTATGGGCACAAGCCATGGATGAATAGATCATGTGCATAGAGAATAATCAAACATGGAAACTGGTAGATGTACCTAATGATAAGGATGTCATAAGTGGCAAGTGGATTTATAAAACCAAGCAAGATGCAGAAGGAAAAATACAGAAGTACAAGGCAAGATTAGTTGCGAGAGGCTTTACAAAACAACCTGGAATTGATTACAATGAAACATTTGCATCAGTTGTGCGCATGGACACATTCAAAACCGTGTTAGCAATTTTCGCGCAATACAAATGGCAAGTTTATCAGATGGATGTAAAGTCAACATTCTTGAATGGAAACTTAGAAGAAGTATATGTGAAACAACCACATGGTTATGAGTTTCCAGGACAAGAAAACAAAGTATACAGATTAAAGAAAACACTATATGGATTAAAGAAAGCTCTGAGAGCTTGGTATAGTCGCATAGATTCCTATCTCACACAAAATGGATTTTAGAGAAGTGAAAATGAGCCAACATTGTACATCAAATCAAATCAGCAAGGTAATGTGTTAATTATTTTTTTATATATGGATGATTTGATATTCACAGGCAATTTTGGCATAGAAGAGTTCAAGTCAGTCATGAAGGATGAATTTGAAATGACTGATTTGGGACTTATGAGATATTTTCTGGGAATAGAAGTGCACCAGTCCAAAAATGGTATATTTATCTCACAGTCCAAGTATGCACATGAAATATTAAAGAGATTCAATATGGTAAATTCAAAAGCAACACCAACACCTGTCATAACAGGATTAAAGATAATCAAGGAAGACAGAGGGTTCAAAGTGGATCCCACACTGTTTAAAAGACGGGTAGGCAGTCTTATGTATCTAACAGTGACAAGACCTGATATTATGTATGGAGTGAGCCTAATCTCAAGGTTCATGGACACTCCAAAAGAATCACATTGGAAAGTGGGAAAGAGAATCCCGAGATATGTGAATGGAACAAAAGATTTTTGCATAAAGTACTCCACTTCAGAAAATTTCAAACTCATTGGATACACTGACAGTGATTGTGGAAGAAATATTGATGACAAAAAAAGTACCTTTGGGTACACATTTAAGTTTGGAATAGGTATGGTATCATGGGCATCAAGGAAGCAACCCATAGTGACACTTTCTTCAGCAGAAGCAGAGTACGTCGCAACCACAAGCGCAACTTGTCAAGCAGTATGGATGAGAAGGATGTTAAGACATTTGTTGAAAGAACAACAGGAACCAACTACAATTTTCTGTGACTACAATTCAACCATCATGTTATCAAAGAATCACGTGTTTCACAAGAAAACCAAGCACATTGATAGAAGGTATAATTTCATCAGAGAATTGGTGAATAACAAAGAGATCTGCTTAGAATTTTGCGGGTCAAAAGAACAAATCGCAGACATTTTTACAAAGGCTTTAGCAAGAGATGCATTTCAGCATCTACGTAGTAGTCTTGGAATCCACGCAGTAACAGATGAGTGACAATAAAATGAAAACTCAAATTTTTGATGTTATTTTCTTTATGTAACTCCACCAACTTATAATTAAGGGGGAGTGTTTGAAATTGTAATTACAAGTCGGTGAGATCTTCACGTTGTCGCTGATTTGTCTGTCAGTCGAAATCTGTCAGTAGTCAAAATGTGAGTCAGACATTCAGACATGTCTACAAGTGCAAAGTCCCATACTTACTCAAAAGCCAGTCGGCAAGCATGAGAACTATAAATGAACCCGAATTCTATCTTCCCGAATTAAATTAAGTGGTTGAAGATTCAGTTGTAATTATGGTTGAGTTAAATGTTGAGTCGGTCTTAGCTTCTGAAGGAAGTTTATATAAGTCTGAGTTTCTTAGTTAGAACAGATGGATAGATAGAGACATAGAGAAAAGGAGAGAGGGATGCAGAGAATCAGTTCAAGAACCAGCAACAGTTGAAGAGTTGACAGAAGAAGTATCAGAGCCGAACTTCATTTTGTCACTGTATTTTGTAATCCGAGCGCACTGTGCCGAAGTTCATTAATATCAAGTATTTTGTGTTTCTGACAAGTTTCTGTGTTATTTCTCTATTATATTTCGCATTTGTAAATCATTCTATTTAGTGTGTGTATTCACAACGCGCAACAATCTAGCAGTCTGTGCATTGCGCAGTGATCTTGAGAACTATGTCGCATAGTCTGTTTGGTGCGCAGTATTTTAAACTATGTTGTGCAAAGTAGACTATGCGCATCCCCCTTTACCCTTCAGATATATCAAAGAATGGTCTCTTTGATATTCTAGAATAATGATTCCATTGGCCTATTACCACAAAGCCTTGGTAGTTTTTATGATTTTAGTACCATAGATATATCCAAGAATGGTCTGTTTGGTATTCCACCCCAAATATTTGTAAATATTCTACATTGGATTTTTGCCTTTGTTTAAAAATATTTTTTTCTTATAAATGAGATATTTTTTTTTAAATTCTTCTAATATTTACAGGGAAATATTTACTACCCTACCCAACCCATCGATGGTTTTAAATCTGAATCTTCAGCTTAATACAAGCCCCAGGAAACATTTACTACCACACCCAACCCAACCCATGAAGGGTTTTAAATCTGAATCTTGAGCTTAATACAAGCCCCGTGGACTTTTAGAAATGAGATGTCCAAATTATATGGGGATTATTCAATCTTGAATTACTTTGAGTAAGAAATAACAACCTGAGTCGTAAGGTACCATCTGGTCTCAAGGATTACCCCAGGCGATAAGCCTCAACAATTTTCACGGTGAAAGGGTCAAGAAATTAGAAATATAAAAAATCTATGTTTTCTTCGTCCAAAAAAAATAGTTTTCAAGACCCTTGACTCGAGAAATTGGGCGGGTATTTCTCTGGGATAGAATAGATGAAGATATATTGGAATAATGGGTTCTCTGGTGAATTTCCTTATGGTTGTGGGTTCTATCGTTGCAGCTGCACTGCAATGGCTACATCCTGTAAAAAAAACCCTGATTGATAGAATGGAATCCCTATCCAAGGATATGAAACCTTTCACAGGCTACGCTTCACTGGCGATGACATTCTCCATTGATTGGAGGAAGAGAACACGATTAGCAATGGAGAACTGGAAAGTTATACAGTCGAGATCTAGCTGATGGAGAAGTTATTGGAGTAGAGTAGCTATGGAGAAACAAAAAAAACACTTAGAAACCATGAATTCGAGATATAGGTTGAAACAATAGGTTCTATCCAGCACAAATATATAGTGAAACTCTACTATTGCATGTCTACCACAGATTCACCCCTCCTTGTATATGAATACATGAAGAGAAGTTTGTCTAGCATATTGAATCAAATAATAGGTCCAACACTGGATTGAAAGACACGCTATAAAATAGCCGTTGGAACAGCTTATGGTTTGGCTGATTCGCATCGTGATTAAATTCATTTTATTGTTCACAAAGATGTCAAATCCGGTAGCGTGTTGTTCGATAAAGATTGCCCGCCATGCTTAGATAATTTTGGTGTTGCAAAATTCCTTCAAATTTGTGGAAAGGCAGAATTTACAATGATTAATACTAGAATCCAAATTGTTGACAAAACTGTTCAGCATTTTAATGATGAACACACCAGAAATCATTGTATTATTACCCAAGCACATGTAGGCTTAATAAAAGATCTATAACATGAAATAGAAGGTCAACACGTGCCCTGGATATTAACTACATAATCTCAACATCCATGGCTACATTGTTCCAGGTAATCAATTACTGGAAAGGGTTAGGTATGTTTATGTCAACCCACAACAAATGGCATGCTAACAATTTAGAAGAATGGAAGTACATGATAATATGTGACGGGTACAGAGCATGCATGCACATATATGCTAGCAATTAATAATTCGTTGAGGTGTTTATGTGGCCGAAGGATAAGCTTGGACAAAACATGGAAAAATGAACTATTAGAGCCTCCCTTCCGGAATAGAAAAAGCAGTCCCACTTTTTGTCTAGTTTCCATTTTCAGACTAAAACCATTCTGGCAAGATTTCATGATATAGCATTTAATGCACATCCACCCATGGCACATAATCATGGAGTTCCCAATGATCCCTGCCTTTTTATTTGTCATCGCACTTACCAATGATAGTTGAAAATATTTCAAATGATATAATTTCTTTAGCCATACATGTTAGAAATAAATGAAAAAATGTAATTGCTGGCAAATAGATTGTTACAATGCTGTTTTTTTGGGATAGAAATAGGTTTTGTAAATCACCTGATATTTATATAAGTTGGAGAAAATTTTCTTGGGGAAAAAAAAGATTGTTACAATGATGTCAGCAGATTTTGAGGTTGTTATATATAGGTAGATAATTGGTAGTCTGTTAAATAAGTGAAATAAGTGGTAGTAAGAACACTCATTAGATAGGTACGTGTACAATTGAGACCTAGTTCTTAAAGGTTTTGTCAATCTATATATATATATATTCAAAATATGATATGAAATAGAGAACCCACTGTTTCTACATACAATTCCATTTCTTATATGTATTTAATTTATGCTTTTCTATCAGAGCTTGGCTTGAGGAATAGGTACTTTTTGACAAGAGAACACAAAACTGATGAGAGTGATAGAAGATGCCATGGATTCATAAAGTCAGTGGTTAATATGAGGAGTTGCATGCCATCTAAAGGAGGGAACCACTAGCAAGAGGAAAAATTGTTGAGAAATCGAGTTGTAATTTGTGAAAGAATGAGCCACAAGTTGTGGGTGTAGAAACATGAGATAAGGACATGTTGTGTATTCAATGCCCATTCAATGTTGAACCATATGTTTGCAACAATATTGTGAAATTTGTTGTGTGCTTGTAAAATTGCTATTGCACATAATTTTTTCTTATTTATTTTGATACTTATTTATTTCAAATCTAATAAATTCCTCTCTGAATGAATAAAATATGTTACATGAATTGAATTATATAATTTTGAAGTTTAATATGTAGATTTTATTGGAAGGATATAATGTTTTCCAATGCATGGGCATTTGTGTGTGGAGTTGAAATGAAACCAACTACTTCGACACTCTCACCTGATGATTGGGAAAAAAGAGAAGACAAGGGAAATGTTCTCTTACTAATGTCACTCAAAGACATTATTACTCATATAATTGAATGCAAGATATCAAGTGAGACACTAGAGGCATTAAATTTTTTCTATGAAAAAATAAATACTAATAGTATGATATTTTTTAAGGGTAATCTATTTTCAATTAAAATGGAAGAAAATGAAAGCATCACTAATCATCTATCTAGAATTAGAAATTTAAAAGATAAGCTAGGTGAAGTTGGTGATAAATTATCAAGTAGTGATCTACTTACTGTAAGATTAAATAGTTTGTTCCATGAATATCAAGTGTTTATTACAAGTGTTGCATCAAGAGAAAAATCACCTTCATTTTTTGACTTGATATGGATCCTTGTGTGAGAAGAGGAAAGGATGAAGAGTATTGATATAAAATTATAAAATTCAGATTTGACTTTGATGGCTAAAGCTAAGTATTCATACAAAGGAAATCCATGGATAAACCACAAAAGAGGAAAACCCAACATGAAACTGTATCAAGGTGGGGTTTCATCAAAGACAACTACCAATGTGAAGAAGAATAGTACATGTAACTATCGTGGTAAGTTTAGAAACTATGCTTATGAATATAGGAAAAATAAGTTTAATGAGTCCAAATATAGAAGAGAAGAAGACAACTTGGTTGATAGAGAAGCACATGTAAGTGATGAACTTAAAAATCTAAAGTTGTTTATTTCATATGTATCCCTATGAGCAAAAACAAATGATTGTAATGCATGCTTCATAGATTTAGAAGCATCTATTCACATGACTTCTAATATAGATGGGTTTAAAACTATCATGATAAAATTGATGGAGGTAAAATCTATCTAGGTGATGATAGATTTCATAATAAAATGATATGGTAATGTATCTATAAATTTTCCAAATAGTCATGTGAAACAAATAAAAAATGTAATGTATGTACCAGGGAATACAAAACTATAATCTCGGTTTCAACAATCACAGATCAATGTTTGAAAATTGAATTTGTGAAGTCAAGTTCTCAAGTAACGAATGTGCAAAATCACTAAAAAGTCATAGCCGAAGGAATCAGAGTGGGAGACCTATAAAAAATTTATGTTATTGTTGAGAGTTATCAATATTTTCTATCTAAAAATGTGTCTATAGAAGAGCTATGGCACTTAAGGTATGGACATTTAAATCTCAAATATATAGTTTTACTTCAAAGAAAATATATGGGTAAAGGTCTTATAGTTTTTAAGAATGAGCGTATTGAATATGATGGTTATGCAATAGGAATAAAACATAGAAATTAGTTTCGAATGAGGACATATAAATGGAAGAGAGATTTTCTTAAATTAATGAAAATTGATGTGTGTGGACCAATGCAAACTAAATAACTTTGGGGAGCTTCTTATATTTTTATATTCATTAATGATAGAACCATGTTCGTATGGGTTTATTTTATAAGAAAGAAAAGTGATATTATGAATACTTAGGAGAGTTTAGAAATATGGTTGAAATGCATACAAGTAAACATATCCAAATACTTAGATCAGATCAAGGGGGAGAGCACACTTCAAGAGAATTGTTAAAGCACTACAAAAACAACCGTATTCATAAACAATGCATGATTCCACACACCCCTCGGCAAAATGGTTTGGCTGAGAGGAAGAGTACAACCATAGTAGAGTGTGCTAGAACTATGCTCAAAGAAAAAAATCACCCTAATAGTTTGTGGGATAAAATTGTAAGTGAAAATGTGTATTAAAAAATAGAAGTCCAACCAATTTTTTAAAGGATAGAACTCTTTATAAAGAATATAATGGATATATACCAATTATGAATCATTTGAGATTTTTTGGGACTAAATAATTTTTCCACATATGAAAGAAATATATCAGGAAACTTGATGCAAAGTTAATCAAATGCATTTCCATTGGTTATTTTGTGGATAGTAAATCTTACAAAATGTATGATCATATTACTCATAAAGTATTTCAAAATAGAGAAGTTATATATTGAGTATGTAGATGATGTTAATTAAAATGTATGGAAACTTTCTAAAGAATGCATCGGAAGTGAAAATATTGAAGAAAGCAAAGCTCAACAAGATGATGTTGAATCCCAAAGTTCTATTGCATATAAAATCTACAATAGTACACCAAGAAAGAGTAGAGCTACTCCAACAAGAAATGACACACTATAAATATAAGAAAGGAAAATCAAAACACCAATCAGGTACAAAGATTATGCTTTGATGTCTCAAGTCATGGATTTAGAAGAAATATTAATTTTGATGGTGACCTCCCAGTCTAAAACCAACATATGAGGATTCATAATCAACTTTGATACAACTTCAACATTCAAGATTCTCTCTACTTCTTTACACGGGCCCAAATCCTTGTTACATAGTTTGAACCACTCTAATAGCAACTTCAACACTCAATATGCTCTTTAGACTATTCCATGTTGTTCATTCCTCAAAAAACACCTGGTCCTGGTACCTTCATTATCCTTTGATATCTAATTGTGTTTGATATAGGTGCTCTTTGAATCGACATTAAGATATCTTCAAAACCTAAGAAATAATTCATTCTAGGCGCTAAGACCATGTCCTCCATGTGACCATATGTTGTAGATGAGCACTTATCAGAATTAGCATGAAGACCTTGAAACCCCGGGTGCTATATTTCCATAAGACCAATCACCACAACCAATATCTTATCGTTGTTAGATGCACAACTCCCTCTAGACTATCAAACTCTCTTGTTAGAATTCCATCAAGCGGTAATACCCTGATGGATTCAGACAGTGTCACTGCAATGGGTAGGTTGGACAAAGTTATACCACTCCGAGCCTTTCGGACTTTGATGGACTAAAATTAGTCTGATAACTCAACTCCTATACATTGTACCCCTATGAATAGTTCAGACTCTAATGAACATTGGAACCTCTTGGAATATTTCAGTCTAATAGAAGACTACCACGTTCCTCCTTCTAGATTCATTGATCTATCATGTTCCAAGTAGATGTTAGATGTTGATCTACCAACTCCAAGTCATCCAAATTCAACAAAATGTGGCCACTCTGATATCTTGCTCTAGTATAATATCGTCACCTATTCCTCCTAGATCTGTCGATCTGTATCACTCCAAACATATATGGACCATTGTTCAGGTTAACATTTCTCCCTTTGATTGGTCTATCTCACTATCACCCATTTCATAGTATATCCTCTCTTTGATATATCTTCGTCATAGTATTCTCCCTCAAAACGTCCAACTAGACCATTTTTCTGTTAAGTTTTTATTGTTGTTATTAGGTTATTTCCAAATTTCATGAGCATTCAATTCATTTCAAAAACAAAAGTATAAGGGGGATCACTGAAAGAAACACGATCACAAGGTACACAATATTTTATCCTGGGAAACCCTCACGGGGAAGAAAAACTAGCAAAAATTACCCAATAATAGATTGTCAGGACAATGCCAAGAATAAGACCAAAACACAAAAGATAGACCAAGACCAAGCATGTGCCTCTCTTCTTCTTCATTAGACTTATTCCTGCAACTTCAACTATCTTCAAGATATGAGCATTATATAAGTGAGTGAGTGCGTTCAAATGAGACACCATCATCACATATAAATACAAGTTGTGAGGTGGTGCTAGGGTTGTGACTCTTCACTTGGTGGAGGCCACTTCTCCTTGAAGTGTCTAAAACCACTTTACAAATACATGTTGACCAATCCATAGAAGGGGATTTGATCCAACAAGACCCAAATTGATCAATACACAAAAGGGGATTTGATCTATATAATAATGACTCTAATATCAGTAGAATGTTCTTTGAAGTTACAATAATTCATCATTTTGGACCGATTTCGATAGACTGATCCTGATAGTATATTCCTCTGATAATCATTAGACTATTCTCCTCCATCGTTGATATTCTTCTTCGATCAATATTCATTGTTTATTAGAATATCACTCATCCTAGTATTCGTTAGCTATGTCCTCTTAAAATCTATAATCCGATAGACTAGAAATTTGTATGATCGATCTAGGATGATCAAGGGTCACACTTTCTTTTAAACTAGTCCAAAAAAGATGTCATTTTCAGTTTTTGATCTTGGATGATCAATTATGACAATTAAATATCCTCTCCTCTATAATTATAAACTTGTATGAATTCAAATATAACTTCGACTCTTCATATAAATTTCATTCCTCTCTCGACTTCCATGACCTTTGTGTTCTTCCATGAAGTTCATAATAATTTTGTGCTTCAATCTTGTCTTCAGGCTCGTTTCTACTCTTGCAAATTCATGAGATTCGACTCTTTCTTCAGAAATGCATTTCTTTCACATTCACTAAAAACTGCAATTCATCTATGATATAACATTACAGGTCATATATATGCATTATTACTTACAAAGAAACATTACACACAAGTCCACTTAATAACACAAACAAACATAACACACTAGTTTATTTTTACTTCATTTATGTACATGGGTTTCCAAAGTACCCATATTATCTTTGTATTATTTACATTGTATTTTTCCATTGATTTTCCTTTGGCCACATTTGGCCCCTTAAACACACAGTCCTCTTGTCCTCACTCAACCTATTCTAAAACCCTCTAATGCTCGTAGGATTACAATTTAAACATGGAATCTAAACTTCCATCTCAACAAAACAATTCCTAAGAATCTAAAACTAATTAAAATAATAGTATTTCATCCCTCTACAATTGATGAGTCTCCATTTCATCGAATCCTCCATACTTAGGAAATTCCACCTAATCCAACTAATTTGCTCAATTAATCCATTTACATCATAATTAGGGGAAAATAACTCTATCCTTCTATAATATGATTATAAACTTAGGAAAAAACAATCAAATACATTAAGGGAACCCACTCCCTTTAATAAATTCCAAGACCCCCTTAGGCCTTCTCAACAAGGTTGATTTAGGATGCAAAATTCTCCAGCACCAGACTCCCAGGGTTAAAATTCTTCATGATCTCTTGATCATGTGTCTTGAATTGCTCGTGTCTTCTTTAATCCCAATTTTTGATGCTTTCCATATGCTCCGTTACATGACTATTGTTCACTATCTTCCATGATCCCAAATATTATCATGTTTTCCACTTTCTTTGTTGCCTTGTTGTTGCATTGTTTCTACCCGCAACCTTCCAAGATCCTATACTTTACTTTGTTGTTCTACAAACTCCTTCATTTCGTTAGTAATATATATTTTCATTATTATCTTCTTCTTCTTCCTATGGTATTTCCACTTGGAAACCCTCATCAAATGCTTCCATAATTCATTCAATTGAATGTCTACTCTTTCCTCTTGTTGGTGCACATCATTGATACCATTTTTCTGTTATAAATTTTCACAAAATTTTTGTATGGATGTTGTTATCTCTTTATATTTACACTTCTTTATGTCCTCAACTTTTAGAGCACACTACTCACTAAATAAAAATTTATACACATAATACTGCAATTCCTTAAGCTGCATTTTCAATATACTTGATTTCTCAAACAAACTATGTTCTTGGATTTTATTAAAATGGCAAATTTGCAATAAACAATTTACACCTTTTTGTAAGGATTTGTCCATGATCATCAACACATGATATTCAACATTTTCATCATCCTTCACTATCATATCTTCTTTGGAAATCTCCATACTCACATCACTGTAGCCTTGCATAGCTCATTTCAAGATTTCTTGTACTTCCTCATCAACTTAAGTATCTCCAAGCTAACTCATTGTTCTCTTAACATATCCACCTTCCTGACTGTATTCGACACTTGCACTATTTGAACAGACATAAATGTTTCTTTGATTGGTCATATGAGATAATGTTGTCTCTTCCTTTGATATAGAATCATGGATCTGTCTATTTCCACATTCCTCAATACTTGCAATCCCATAACATTCATTAGTTTTGAAAAAATGAGGCTTCTAAGTCTCTTTATATGCCTATAACATATTTTCCTTATGTTGGAATTAAATTTCCAATATCTCCATGAGGTCTACACTCAGAACCTTATCTTTCTCTCCAAGCATCACTCCCTTCATTGGTTCACAAAGGTTGATTGTTGGTACTACTGCAGAGGACTTTTTGTACTCATATTCCCCCCAAACTTTAATGTCCGGAAGAGTATTTGGAAAGCCACAAACATTTGCAAAGTCCAGAGGAGCAAACCTTGCAGCAATCCGAGCAGCAAACGAGCTTGTCATTTGAGATCAGTGGAGTCGCCAACAAAATCATGTAGA
>ML840276.1:0-42073 GCA_009831015.1 Picea engelmannii | reverse complement strand
CATAGAAAAAGGTACGCTGTATGATATCGCCAATGGAAACCCTAAAAGGGCAAATAAAACAACTGATGCAGCCTTGTTAAGATCAAGAACAACTGGCTTAAATAAACTTCTTTGTCAACAACCCAAGAGAGCTATCATAACGATAGCTGCTGATTGGAGTAGGAGCATTGCCCAAAGGAGAACCGATGTTATGAAATAGTAGGGTCCAAATTCATCTGGAATTTTGTTCATTTGCCAGCTGTTGGCATCAAACACTATACAGCAGAGATATATAGACCCCGTGTAAACTTATAAGCTTGATGCGATTGGGATGAAGACATTAAAGAGAGAAAAATTCAAACTCTGTTACAACACAACCATCCAATATATGCTTCAGCTTCACCTACAAAATATTCCATTTCACCTTTCTCTGCCTTAATATCCATCCATATCTCTGGTCTTCCTTGATTTCATGTAGCATCTTCATTACTCTAATGAGTCTTTCCTTTAACTCAACAAGTTCCCTATCAATTTCATATTGAATCATTTTCATTTTTCCAATTACTCTGGAACTCTCTTTCCCTTCGTTGTGGATTCTCTCTGAACCCCCAACATGACCATTAGTAGTGATATACATCTCTTTATTCTTGAACTTATCCTTATCCATTGTGAGTTTCATTAAGCCTTTCCTCTTTAACAAGTCTCTACACCTTTCCACTCAATACCTCATCAATATTTATCTTGAGCTTGACCTTTTCATTTCACTGCTTCTCTCCTCTAGAACCTTATGAGAATCCTCTAGTCTCCTTAGCTTCAATATTTGTAGGCTTCTGCATTCCACTCACATCCTCTTGAGAACTGTATTTTTACTCTTCTCTCCAAGTAATTGTCACAACTTCTATTTATTTTGAGGGTCGTTCTTCCACAATAGTTTCTCCTCTAAGGATTCTTTTTCCTTCCTCTTTCTATCACAAATTTACTAGTTGTAAGGAACTATACCAATTTGTATCTCCTACTGCTACCTGCAATCACAACTTTTTTCAACTAAAGTTAATTATAAAAACATCATACCAATACCTCGAATATATACTCCAAGATCGTTTCTTCCAAACATCTCTTCCCAACTCCACTTCTTGGTTGGAATGGACTCAAGGTTGTAGTCTAAAAGTTCCTATGTTGAACTTTGTCTATTTACCATGTATCCCATGTACATTGTTATTAATATTCAAAATATTCCTTCAGTAATATCCCTTTTCCAATTTCATTAAGACAATGTATATCCAATTCATTTTTTATGTTACAACCTTCTAACTATAAATAACTATCACACTATCTTCCTCTATGACTGCCACTTTAAAGAACAATTTATGTCAACATATAAAAAAAATATAAAGAAAGAAAAAACAAATTTACTCACAAATACTCATTTATATATGTATTGCAGTAATCCTTTCCACTATTTATAGTATCTCGTACAAAACTCCAAAGAGTGTAATTGCACTCTAATACCACTTAATGGAAACCTACCAGTCTAAAACCCACATATGCAGAGTCAGAATCAACTTGATGCAACTTCAACATTCAACCTACTCTCTAGTTCTTTACATGGTCCCAAATCCTTCTTACAAAGTTCAAGCAACTCTATTATCATATTCAGCACTCAAGATGCTCTCTAGAATATTCCATGTTGTTCATTAGTCAAACATAATTAGGTTTGGGATCCCTTCATTATCCTTCAATCTCTAACTTTGTTTGACTCAATCTCTCTTTGGCTCCACATTAAGCTCTTTTCAAAACCTGAGGACCCATTTCTTCTAGGTGTTAAGCCACTATCCTCCACACAGCCATATGTTGTAGCTGAGTGCTTATCAGAATTAGCGCATAAAAATTGAAACCATAGGCACTATATTTCCATAATACCAAGCACTTATCATTGTTGGGTGCTCAACTCTCCATAGACTATTGGAATGCCTTGTCATAGTTCCATTGAGTGGCAATACCTCGATGGATTTGCATCATGCCACTTTGATGGGTTGGTCCATTAGAGTGATACCAATATGACCCTTTCGAACTATGATGGACTAGAATAATTCCCAGAACTCAATGTAAGACACCCAACACCTTAACCCATACTTAGGTTTATGGGATGTTAAAATTTCCTCTTAACTTGCTTAGTTCATTTATCTCTATGAATCCCATAAATAGACTCTACTCTGAGAGATATTTCCATCTACTGTAAGAATGATCAATTTTGATCTCTAGATCAAAATTTATAGCATCCCTAAGTTCGTGGGACTTGATTGGCCATAGGTCACCTAACTTTCATGTGGCATCCACGTGGCCTCTCTTAACCATACCAATCTAAGATGACGCCTACCACCTAGCATGTCATCCCTCTAGATCAATTTATTTGATCATTTGGGACCCTTCCACTTTGTCCTTGTCGGGGACTCTACTTCCATGGAGTATCAACACCTCAACCAAATTTTTCATAATGATCACACCTTTCAGAACTTCCCTAGATATGATGGCTCTCGAAATTATAGAATCAATGGCTTAGACCTTGTTGACACCTCCATAGTGCATGGAGATTAATTGTTATCCCTTAGCCTCTCCTTACATGGTTATGTGGGATTAATCATAGATCAATGGTTTTCGTTCCTTCCTTTTATGCCTACCGATAGAAAACCATCATTGATACTTGAACCTCTATCATCGTCGACACCTGAGAATCCACATCCCAACATCAAAAAATTCCCACTCTCAATGACGATGTGCCCACGATCAACGTCTTTCATTACATTGCACCTCCTCACCAATCAATGGTCCAGATACTCCATTCTAGTATTCATCAAATTGATGACTCCTATATCCTTAGGTCTTCCTTCACCCAAAGGATCCTATCATATCCAACAACTAAGGTGATTCTTTCGATCAATCTAATACCTACAACCCCAATTTTCATCAACACTATTTGTACATACCTCAAGAACGCCAACACCCACTCTTAACTATGATGCACCCAAGGTCAATGGTGGAGATGCGTCCTTCTATAGATATGAGGCCCACAACCTCTCATCGCCACTCTCCTATCACCTCTACCAATGTTTCCATTGTGTACCTACCACCATGGAAATACACATCATCCTTATTCCACGTCAGTTGGCATGTGGAACTCATATTATTTCATGAACCACTTCTTCAAAATGTCAAATCTCCATGACATGTGGAACAACCACTACTTTCCACATGGATGTCCTATTGTATGACATGTCACAACCGAGCATAGGGTCCCTTCACTTTTGTGCTAACACCTATGTACAACACATTGGATGCATTTCTCCATATGACATCATCCTCTCCCACTCGCAACTTCACAAGTGAAGGCTCAAACCCTTCCCAAAATTTTTAACCATTAGTGTAATGGAACACCGAACCATCGAGCCACTAGGGTGCAAGAACCCCTCTTGAGATTGGTCCATGGAATCGAAGGCCAAGATACCTTGTCCTATGATCCAACGTGTAGGATATAAAGGGAATATATCTAGGGCTCCATGCATCTGGTAACAATCAAAAAACTATCAATCATCCTCCTAGTCGATCCTACAATTGTTGTTCCCCAAGTATTTTTCATTTTCAACAATCTTGGCCAGCACACGACCTTACCAATTTTCGAGGATCCAATGATAACACATCCATATATGAAAATACATATGTCATTGTCATTACCTCTAGTGAATTGGTGACCCTGATTTTTTCTCGCAATACCCTATTGTTGTTGACTCTCCTTTGTTCATCATTGGTTCTCTTGGAGAATCATCCAATTTCACCATCCTTTTATAACTAAACGATGATGTGACCAATATCAACGGTCTGTATCTCATCGGGGTCCCTCCTGACTGATCAACAATCACTGCCTCCTCTGAGGGTTTCATTTTCATCATCGTCATAACTACTGATTCCAACTCTTGGTTTATCTGGACAATGATACCTTATCCATGAAGGGTCGAGAACTATCATTAGAAAATTAAGCACTCTCATCCCATCTTAGTGTTCTCTTCATCATCCTATCCCTTTTCTCCAAGGCTTGGTCACTTCCATGACTTTCTATTTCAACGAATGATTCTGATATTTCCATCGCACCAATCAAATGACTATCGATGGCTATAGGATTTATTTTTCATCCTTAGAATTTACTTCGTCGTCACCATACTTTATACAAATCGGATCACTCAATTGTTCATGAAGACGATACTTCTTCTGATAGAGGGATGATATTTACTCACCGTTGAATATCAACCCCAACTCAAGTGGAGGGCTTTCTATAGGAAGACAGTTCGAGTCTAGGACTTAACCATGTCAAAATTCTTCTAAATCATTTATAGGGTCTTACTAGGATTTCGACCTATTCATAACAAGCACTAGGGATACTACTTGGCACACAATGAGGAAATGATTCCTCATGGTTGTTCATGTCAATGACAGGGAGATTAACACAGAGGTCTATTAGCCCCCTTTGGCCTTCAACATATTATTATTACAATTTTCCATTGTTCTCAGAAATTATGGTATATTACTAGATTTATGTGATTGGTTTATTTTCACTGACATAAAGTCATAACATATACTCTATTGTGCACATTGGAGGCAAAAACATACAATGATTCTCATTAGCTTATAACAATACAAGGTAATTACATTTTGTTGTGTATAGTGTGCACATTCATAGCACAATTACATGCATCCAATGATAGATTTCAATTCCACTACATAGGGTTAGAGATAGTGATCTATTATAATTTATATCCAACCAAATTAATGTGGGTGTGCGCCTTTCCACCCAACCACAAGCTCTTCTCGCTTAGTAACTTCAGTTGCAGGACACCCTCGTGATAGACCATGATACCACCAGGAAATCCTCTCAGGTTCTCAATGAGTCTGGTATGTGAAGAATACTCCACTCCTGGTGAAAATATCCTCACACCCACCCAATATAGGCATCATTGAGGTTTACCATATTCTCCTTACAACATCAATATTGCTTCCTCTTAGCTCGGGTTGGGTATCTCGGCCCTTAGAAAATTCCAACAAAAAATTTATCCTTTGAGACCCTTGTCTCTATAACCTTACATGGACTCACTCTCTTCATACCATGATTCTCTACCTTTCCGTCCTCCCAAAACTAGCATAACTCTCCCTCTCCCTCTCATGTACCTAGATACTTATCTTCCATGCATCACTCCAGAATATTCTCAACATGTCTTGTGGTTTCTTCTATCCAAAAAAATCCCTAGTTTACACACGAGTTTGACTTTGGGATTGTGGAATGGCTATGATGTGTTACCTTTAGCTGACATGTTTTTTTTCCCTAGCCAGACCTTCCCCATGATTCCATTCATTTAGGTGGTTGGTTTTTCAATTACCAACCCCTTCTCATTAGTTGTCTTGCTTTAGATACAAGCTAGAGGAAATGTTTCAATTTCCTTCACATCATCTCTCAAGGTGGCTTGGGATTATTTACACTTGAATCCCTTGTATCTCCCTAACAAATCCCTCTTTTGGTATCATGGAAAATACTGAAGGATTCACTCAACATTTATTTGCTGGAATTTTCAAATTATAAACAATAATACATAAATACAATATTTACATGTCATTGCATGGAAATTATTAATTATGATGAATTACATGCAATCAAGGGGCATTACAATAAACTTTGAGACATTGTACCCCTCTGAATAGTTTGGAATCTAACGAACACTTGTACCTCTCTGAAACTTCTTCCCCAATAAAAAATTGCCACACGCCTCCTTCTGGATATGTTGATCTAACTCATTCCGAGTAGATGTCCATTTTTTATGTAACAACTCAAATTCATTCATCTGCAACAATCTGTGGCTTCTCTGACAACTTCCTCCAATGGAACATCACCACGTGTTCCTCATATATCCGTCGATCTAGATCACTTTGAAGAGATTTGCACCATTTTTCAGGGTAACGTTTCTCCCTTTGATTGGTCAAGGCTCACGATTTCTTCTAGGTCTCAAGACTTAAACTAGTATGAAAAAGCTATGGTTTTCCATCATTGATCTTGGATGATCAATGATCACAATTGAATCTCCTCTCGTATGCAATTCTAAACATGTATGCAATTACATATAACTTCATCTCTTCATCTCGATTTCACTCCTCTCTCAACTTCCACGACCTTTGTGTTCTTCCAAAAAGTTCATAAGAATGTTGTGCTTTGATCTCCTCTTCAGTCTCATTTATGCTCCTACAAATTCATGAGATCCCAATCTTTCTTCTTGTTCCCTTGTATTCACTAAAAAATGCAATTCACATGTGATATAACATTATAGATCATATATATATATCGGTACATACATGGAAACGTTTCACACACGTCCACTCAATAAAAAAGACAAACAAAAGACACAAGTTTGTTTCTTTTTACTTCATTTATGTGCATGGCTTTCTACAAGACCCATCTTCTCTTGGACCGATTTACATTGTATTTGTCCATTGATTGGCCTTTGGCCACACTCGTACTCTTCGTCACACAATCCTCTTGTCCTCCCTCAACCTACTCTAACACTCTCTATTGCCCACAGGATTACAATTTAAACATGGAAACTAAACTTCCATCTGAACAAAAAAAATCCTAAAAATATGGAACAAATTACAATAATAGTATTTCAACCCTCTACAATTGATGAGTCTCCATTTCATCGAATCCTTCATACTTAGGAAAATTCACCTAATCAAGCCAATTTGTTCAATTAATCAATTTATATTATAATTAGGGAAAACAAACCCTATCCTTATAGAATATGATTACAAACTTAGGAAAAAAAAACAAATCCATTAAGGGAACTAAATTTCAAGACCCCCTTAGGCCTTTTCAACAAGGTTGATTTAGGAGGAAAAATGGTCATACATCAATTTTTTAGAAAGCGAAGGATGATTAAAAATGGATGAACGCTATGCAAGAAGAATATGGGAACTAACTGAATTTCTTGAAAATAATGTTTCTATAGGTTCAATATGGGCGTAAAAATCTAAGTCCAATTCTAATGGTAGTATAGACAAGCTTAAAACTAAATTGGCTACAAAAGGATATTCATAAAGGGAAGGAATAGATAGTGATGATAGATTTGCACACTGTAGCTAAAATTAATACCATTAGAGTTATGAATGCATTAGTCACTAATGACAATTGGGACTTACAATGTATGGATGTCAAGCAAGTAATTTTGAATAGTTGAATTAAAATAAGTCTATGTTTCTCAATCAGGAGGTTTTGTAAAGAAGGGACAAGAAAATCTTGTATGAAAGTTAAAGAAACAACTATAAGTTATCACAAAAGATTTTAGATCATCATATATAAAAATTGATAATTTATTCTTCCAACAAGGTTTGACAAAAGGTAAGAGTGATCTAAATGTTTACATAAAGAAAGATGAGCATGGAAATGCTTCTTTGATTTCATTTTATTTTGATGATCTAATCATAATAGGAAGTGCTACAAGTTTGGCTGATGAAATCAAAACACAATGATCACGGGAATTTGAAATGAAGGATATTGGACAAATACATTACCATTTAGGCATTGATGTACAAAGGGAAGATGGTAAAACTTTGATAACTCAATGTAAGTATGTAAAGGAGATTATCAAAGTATTCAATATGAATGACAACAAACCAGTGTCTACTCCATTAGAACATATTCTAAGTTTTACATTGATGATGAAAAAAAGGAAGTAAATGGTGCTTTGTTTAGGGAAATGGTGGGAAATTTTAAATTATTTAACCACATCAAGACTTGATATTTCATACTAAGTTATCATACTTAAATTAAATTCATGGCTAAGCCACATTAGAGACATTGGAAAGATACTAATATAGTCATTTGATACCTAAAATGAACTATTGATTTTGTATTGAATACACTAATCATTTGAATGTTGAGTTGACAAGTTATTCAGATTGTGATTGGGAAGGTGATTGAGATGATAGAAAATCGACCATTGGATATGCATTCGGTATAAGATCGGGGATTTTTATTTGGAGTAGTCAGAAGATATTGGTATTCTAAAGAAATTTGGCTAAGGTGCATTCTTGAAGACATGGGAGATTGAAGGAAATGAGTACCTACAACTATGAAGTGTCACAATCAAAGTTCCATGAAATTGGCAAATAATCTAATTTATCATGCAATATCAAAACACATTAAAACTCAACAACATTTTATATGTGAAGATGCAATCAAAAGAAATTGAATTGATGTATTATAACACAAATGATAATATGGTGTTGAGTAAAAGAAATTAAAGTCCTCTTCACAACATTTGTTTCTAATCTTTTTTTGCTAAGACGAGATACGTAGGATTATCATCCTAATTTATAGCCTTATTTAAAGTTAATTTAACCTTCAATTTATTGACTTAAATGCCAATTGTTGTTTTAAAGACATTTATCAAATGCAAAATGAAATAAAGAAGTTTGATTTTTTTTAATAATTTAAACATGAAGGAAAATCACATAATCTGATAGAAATAACAGAGACCAAGAGAGTTGCAAAACCATCAATGATTTTATTCATTCATTCTGTAACAACAAATACACTTCACATACTTTTAAAGTATGGACTAGATGAAATTATAGTAACCTAAGGTAACATACACATAGGGCACTAGTGCCTTCAAATCAGACCAAGAATGATAAGCCAAGAGACACAACTTGCACTCCATTATGAATCTTCACAAGAATCCTATTTATTACTGAGAAACTAATCGAGAAACAAAAAGAAGTGATACAGGTGGATATTGGTGGCCACCCACCTCTTCCAAATTCCAACTGGATCATCTTGACAGTTTTCAGTTCAACACATTTCTATGTAATGGGGAAATTTCTTTGTAATTGTGGGTTCTACACTTTTAGGGTTGTCCTGAAGACCTAGACAACATCTAGGTGGATAATGGTGGCCTCCCACCTATTCCAACTAGATTATCTTGGAATTTTTCATGTCATTACATCTTTATGTACTTCCAAGGTCCTTTTGGAGTCGAAAACAATGTTTTCTTGGATTTCCACAATCAAACTATAGATGGAGTCAGATTTTGATGGCATAATGTGTATTTATTGAAAATATCGTTCTAACAGGCTATCACACACCTAAAATTTAGATCGTATGCAAAATTTACGACCTTGGGAAGTTGATGTACTAACATACCCCAACAGGGCCCACATGAATTTAGACACTTGATCTCCTAGGGTTAGGTTTTTGGATGTCTAGTGTTTT
Source organism: Picea engelmannii (assembly GCA_009831015.1). Lineage (NCBI taxonomy): Eukaryota > Viridiplantae > Streptophyta > Pinopsida > Pinales > Pinaceae > Picea > Picea engelmannii. Next base: position 32,790 of record ML840276.1, on the reverse strand, counting down.
AGAATTCATGTTTATTATGAAAATGCCTTTAGAGCCTCATTATACTCATCTTCTTGCGAATGAGCATAGCCATCACCATTGGAACTTGACCAAGTTTTGAGGATCCTTTGTCATGTTTGACCTATTTTTGGGACTTCGACAAGCTGTCGAAGGAAGAGCGCAAGATGAAGCAGAGATCATAGGATCTCGACCCCTTTTTAGGGCCTTTTTGGATTTTGGGCTTATGTAATGGGTATGGGGATATCGACCCATGGGCTTACCCATGCTTAGGCCTATTTTGTAATGTATAAATAAGTAGCTAGGAGAAGTAAGAAGAGGCCAGAGTGTTAAGTGCTAAGTGGTAATTTCTTTGTGCATACTATGTGAGGCTTGCAGAGCTAAGTGCAAGTGATTGTAAGAGAATGTGGAAGGCTTTGTGCTATAACTCAAGGAAGGAGGATCTAGTGAGGTGCAAAAATCTCTTATCCTCTGTGGAGTTGATTTTGAGGCTTTGTGCATGTAAGAAGATTGAAATAAACTAATAAAGAAGCCGAAGAGTTGGTGGACGTAGCCCCAAGGTGGGGGTGAACCATGTATATCCTGTGTTGTGAATGTTTTGTGATTTTTGGGTGTTATTTTGTTCATGTGATTCAATGCTTAGTGCGATGTTAGATGATAGATGAATATGATATGATAGATTAGTGCTGAATAATGTGACTGAATGCTAGATCTGATATCTATTGGTAAGCTTAGTGCTTGAATCTATTGGATATGTGTGAATGGTGCGTTGATCTGTTGTTAGGGTTTAGCTATGCTATGAACTAAGGCTGAATTTAAACGAATTGTAATAACTAAGTTCTCTTTTAAGGTGTTACAGTCATAGATATGTGTCCCAACTAAGGTTGCAGACATTTGAATCCTGCAACCACCCCTGCCTCTACCTCGGGTGACACTTCATCTGCTTCGCAGGTGTTTTCGAAAGGGTCGGTAGTTAGGGTTTTGTTGGTGTGTTGTTGTAGCATTGAACCCTGGGTATGCCCCTGTGCAAACAAATGGTTTCGTTTCCAGGACCTGAAATTGTGATTGCTGGGAACTGAGGAAGAAGAATCTCTGTGCGAATATCTGACCCGAAACTGTGAAATATTTGTGCATAGATCTATTTCCCTGGTGCACAGTACTCTACTTAGATTTTGAAACTCTGGGCTAAGAAGAGAAGTCGGATATGAATAAAAGAGGTAAGATCTTGAAGCCTTTTTCTATGAGAAAGTTAAGAATAGTATAAAGTTTTAGATCTGGAAGCTTTGTGCTCTGCTGAAAGTAAGATAAGTAGAAATTTTTGTTTCAAAAATATGGATCTAGGTATGTTTGATAAATTTTGTCCTAGCCTGAAAACTAGGGCACAACTAGAAGAAAGAATATTTGATATGAGTAGATCTGATAAGAATAGTTAAATCTATGTTATTCCTATGCATAGAGAAAATGTTTGGACTAACAAATGGATTCAGGACCCTAGAAAATTGTTTTTACAGGTTAGCTACAATAAAGGTTGGGGATCATTTAAGAGAAAGAGAAGATTAATCTTGTGTTACAGTTGCAGAAGAATAGGACATGTTTCCAAGGAATGTCTTGATAGAAGACATACTTGTCTTTGTTGTAAAGCTATGGACCATGAAGTTTTAGATTTCCCTAGAATGATTGCTAAGGTTGAAAGAATTAATATGAGACAAGAAAACCCTGAGGAATATCAAGATACTAAGACCATGGAAGAACCCTAGAAAGAATCAGAGGATGTATTGCTACAAATGAAAAAAACCTTGAATGACCACTGAAATATCAACTTATCAGATATCTTCAAAGAAAAATACTACATAGAAGAAATAATAGGAGACTTCGACATTGACTGTGTTCTAGATGAAAAAACACAGGTGAATATCATGAAAGAAAGAACTCGGGAAATTTTAGGAAACCTGCTATGATTCCTTCATTGGGAGGAATAGAATTATTTAGAGAAAAGTTGATAAACCTATGTGGAAGACTTACCCAGACATCTATGAGTGCTCATGGAACCTTGATAGAAGAATATTTGGAGTTTGTTAAAATTATTGAGAACAACGCCCCATTTGCTATATTACTTGGAAAACCCTGGATTGAAAGGGATTAGGCCAAAATGACAGAAGAAAAAGTCTTAGAGAAGAAGAAGCAAGAGTTAAAAGATTTCATGACTAGGAGGATCACACACTTGATTGAAGAAAAAGAGATCAGATATAAGCTATTTAGAACTAGAAACTTGGATGTCGAAGTTGAAAGAACACAAGAAGACTCACAGAAGACTGAATCACCTACCCTAGATAGAGAAGAAGCATTGCCCTTGAATCCTAGGAAAGAATCTCAACAACGTGAATTTACTATGCCAAGAGGAGATAAGAATCAGAATGGAAAGAGGAATACCGAGACGAAGCTCACTGGAAAGAAGGCTAGAAAACTAAGTAAGAAGAGATCAAATATTGAAAGTTTACAGAAGGTTCCAGAGGGAACTTCACGGAAGGGAAATTTTCAAAACTGAACTTCGTCGGGATAGCAGAACAACACCACATGGCACTTTGCCATGGTGAAGAAGTATAGCCATTGGAAATAATATAATTGTTATACTAACGCCCCGAACGGGTAGAATGACATTTGTGGTTAGATATATCACCATCATGTCGTTGGCGCCGTAATGGACATAACTGAATTAACAAAGGCTTCTCTCCCATTGGAGAGATATGTTGCCTAGTTATCTACTTATTCCATCGAGCCTTGCACCGAGAACACTTTTTCCAACCATGATTAACTGATCCTGCAGATCAATTGATTTCTCATAGTGATCATTGAGATATCACCATCCATCTCGTTTCATTGAGTAGTTACTCTTCAAACCCGAGATATTCAACCATGAGCGTGTATGTCCGAAGAACTTAGCGCAGTCGAAGAGTCTATGAAGGAGGTACTCATCGAACTCATGACTGAAAGAGTAATGTATGAAAGGGTAATGTCTATGGGTGTAAAAGCATCATCGACGAAAGGAGTGAAAGCCTCTTCGTCGATCTCTCATGGATGCGGACCATCCTGAGTCGTCACAGAAAAGAGAACCAAGCACATAGATGACCTAGAAAATGTGAAGCTAATCCTGACCATCTTACCCAACTACATCTCACCTCTAGCCGGTGCAGTGAGTCGTGATAGTGTGTTGAGAGATTTTGATTACACTATGGTTACTACGTACCTTACAAAGGGGATATGTGCAGTTATAGCACAACATGACAAGATCACAACGTTGAAGTTCAATGACTTCAACCTAGGAGACTGCAAGAACCACAATATGCTCGCTCTGTATAAATACTTGAACAGGATGAAGGGAAAGAACTTGAAAATAATCCCCCAGCCATGGACGATGAACCTCGCGCAGTCCACCATATTGAATGTAATGAAAATCCCACACTTTTGAAGGCACCAGAAGGTTAACACCTATGTTAATCTCCTTCTCTCATCTTACCATGGAAGCTACTTATGGCTAGACCGACGTATCACAATTGATCCGACACTGATCCATAGGATCACTGGATTAAGTATGCAAGGACCCAACCTGCAGGACTTCTATCAAGGGAAAGCCACAGATCGTGCATTAGCGTAGAAGATCAAGGATACCTGCGACGATGTTGAGAAGGGGACATGAGGCTACAAGATAGCTTCCATCCAGAATGACGTAGTGCGCCTAGCATGCCAGTTAATTGTAGGAAAGATAGTAAGGAAGAACAGACCCACGTAGGTCACAAGGTTTGTCGTTGAACTGGCAGGGAAATGCGTGGAAGGCCTATAGATGAACTGGGTGAAGTACCTAGTTAATCAACTGTAATTAGAATATCGCGAGGCACAGGATCAAGGCTACAAGTTCCACTTTAGTTGGCTCCTGATCCTCATCGCATTTATTTCTTGCGATATTCTAGAAGGTGCGACCTTCCTAAACATTGAGTCGTTCAAGCCACATGCTACAAAGTTCACCATGCTCTGGTACTCAAGCGATATGGGAAAACAGTGGCAGTAAAACGCAGTCTTTCACACATATTATCTCCAACTAAAGAGGGCTATTGAAGCTGGACCTCACATGAAACCAAAAACCCTACAATGGTTTCGACCCCTCATGAAGTTTCACGTAGATCAACATTTCATCTATATCACTTCTTGAGAAGACGAGCATAAGGAGGAGATTCAGTCACACTACAAGCTCACAGAAGAGGACCTCGAGGAGATAACTAAGGAATGGTCAGCATACCTCCTATCCCTACTAATCCTGCAGAGATGTCTAACCCAAAACTTAACATATCAGAGGCCACTCACAAAGAACATGACACACCTAGAACCAGCAGAAGGAAGAAGACTGCAGAAGTCCAAGACTTAAGCAACGCATTAGAAAATATTGCTTCAATATCACCTGGGCGAGGGGGTGATGACGAAGTAGAAGAGATAAATGACAAATAATATGAGAAGAATCAAGGTGAAGTAACACTTCCTAGATATTAGGTTGATCCCTTGAAGAAGAGCAAGGTTTCTCCCTCGAAACCCTCTTCCCGAAAGAAATCCAGAGCCACCTTGACCAAGATGCAGACTGTGCTCATTGTTGATGAATTTGACTTCACCATCACAGTTGTAAATGATGCCTCACAAGAAATCTTGTAGAAACATGAATCCAAGAAGGAAGAGATGTACGATAGAATTGAGTTTGAGCTCTAAGGGGTGCATCATGCCCTTCAGTCCAGTCGTGTAGTGTCCACTGCACCCCTATCGTCAGAAGAACTAGAGTTGGGAGATAAGCCAGCCTAATTCCGTCGACTAGATGATGCGACCGAAGCTCACCTTCATTGTGCATAGGAAGAAACAGAGAAAGCCACCCATGCCTTGAAGCAAGTGTAAGAAGTATTCATATAACAACGTTGAGTTGCGGAGCAGGAGAAGGTTTCTCTCCAGAAAAAGTTTAAAGAGGATAAAACCTAGATTCAACAAGAAAAAGAACAGTTTCTCAGAGAACAAATCGAATTGAAAGAAGCATTCAACACAACACTTCACTCTATGACAATCATAGAGCCAAAGGTAGAAGATCGAGTCGATCATCGAGTAGAGAAACTCGCAAAAGCTATCCAGTAGATATAACAAAGAATAATAGACTTAGAGCTCCACACAGTGATCGACACCTCACAAGATGTGAGGGATCAAAGACATGCAACTGCTCAAAGTTTAGTTGAGAGAATAAAGGCCCTTTCCATGGAATGTAAATAACTAAGTGATCATAGTGCCCAAAATTATGAGTGACTCACTGAAAATCCAGAACTGAAGGCACTTGAGTCACAGCTCCAGGATGCGAAGCAACAAGAAGAAACAATACAGGCACAGTTGAAGCCCTTATCAACTTTTGAAAGGATGAAGTGATCCCAAGAGTAGTGCACTGCTCAAGATTAGGTCCACAACATTCAGAGTAGAGTAATGGAAGTGACTCAAAGGCTCCAACCTATACAATATGAGGCTTGCCAACGGTTCTTAGAGATCAAAGGCCGAGGAGAAGAACTGTAGAAATTCATCACTTCAGCTGAACAACGCTTAGAGGGACCTGTCAACGAAGCTATTATCCAAGAGTTCACTAAGCAGGAGGCCATGGCACAAAAACAAGTCAAAGAAACTCAAGCCAACCTTGAGGCTTTTAAGGCAGAATTACCCATATTAGAGTGACTCAGGAAGAGTCACAAGAGAGTGTTGGGGGCCTATTGGCCCTTGACCATGTTTTGAGGATATTTGGTCATGTTTGACCTATTTTTGGGACTTCTATAGGCTGTCGAAGGTGTAGAGCAAGACGAAGCGGAGAATGCAAGATCTTTCCCCCTTTTTAGGGCCTTTTTGGGTTTTGGTCTTATGTAATGGGTATGGGGATGTCGGCCCATGGGTTTACCCATGCTTAGGCCTATTTTGTAATGTATAAATAAGTATCTAGGCAATGTAAGAAGAGGACAAAGTGATAGGTTCTATGTGGTAATTGCTTTGTGCATACTGTGTGAGGCTTGCAAAGCCAAGTCCAAGTGATTGTAAGAGACTGTGGAAGGCTTTGTGCTATAACTCAAGGAAGTAGGATCTAGCGAGGTGCGTAGATATCTTTTCCTCTATGGAGTTGATTTTGAGGCTTTGTGCATGTAAGAATATTGAAAGAAGCTAAGAAATAAGACGAAGAGTTTGTGGACTTAGCCCCAGGGTGGGGGTGAACCATGTATATCCTGTGTTGTGAATGCTTTGTGCTTTTTGGATGTTATTTTGTTCATGTGATTCAATTCTTAGTGCGATGTTAGATGATAGATGAATCTGATATGATAACTTAGTGTTGAATAATGTGAATGAATGTTAGATCTGATCTCTATTGGTAAGATTAGTGCTTGAATCTATTGAATCTGTGTGAAGGTTGCGTTGATCTATATTCAGGTTTTAGCTGTGCTGTGAACTAAGGCTAAATATTAACGAACTATAATAACTAAGTTCTCTTTTAAGGTGTTACAATCACATATATGTGTCCCGGCTAAGGTTGCAGACATCTGAGTCCTGCAACCACCCCTGCCTCTACCTCGGGTGAGACTTCATCTGCTTCGCAAGTGTTGTCAAAAGGGCTAGTAGTTAGAGTTTTGTTGGTGCGTTATTGTAGCGTTGAACCCTGGGTATACCCCTGTGCCAACAATCACATCTCTTCTCAGAGATAATATTCCACCGTTGTAGCCATCCTTTCACTCTATATTTTTATAGTCACTCTACATTTATTTCATTAATAGAATTCATGTATTATGGTAGTTCTCTGTTTCTGGAAGCATTTTTGTGTGATTCATTGTAATATATCTTCTTTCATTTCATTCCACTCATAAATATGGATCAGTTGTATCATGGCAGGATGCTCTTGATCATTTTTCAGTGCATGTTTTAAACGAGGTTCGAGTATAGAAAGTTTGGTCTCGAGCTTGTCTATATTGAGGAAAATCGCTCTTGCATGCCCACGAAATCCTTCATGGTGGAAGAAAACAAAAATAGCGGAGCAAAATATTCTATTAACATGTTGCTTTAGAAATCTCTCACGTGATAGAGGGATGAAATGATGGAGTATTTTTCCCACATCCTTCAACATCTGTTGATAGCAACAAGTGCATCTTCATCAAGCGAAAATTTTGGAGGAACCACTCCCTTCAAGGTACAAGTTAATTTTGATATTCCCATATTTGAAGGTCATATAGATGTGGATTCCCTAGAAAAATGGTTAAATCTGCTAGAAGGTTATTTCTCTGTTCACAAATTTTTCGACAGGGAAAAGGTCAGCTTCACAATCCTCAAGGATATTCCCCATGTCAAACATTGGTGTGAAACTTACTAGGAGACAAATTCCATAAAAGAATATGGAATATATGGGGTTAAGCTCACTTGGAATTTTTTTCTAGATGCGGTCAAGGAACAATATTACCATGTTGATAACTATGAATACTAGTACATGAGATGGACCACATTGCAGAAAGAGAAGAGACAAATAGTTTTTGAGTTCACAAATAGTTTCCATACCTTGCGCACCAAGCGTGGTATCAAAGACTCTAAGTGACATCTAATTATGAAATATCACATGGCTTTGCAAAGGTACATCCAAACCGAAACGGATTTCCTTAACATCTCATCATTGGGAGTTTAATATTAATATGTTGTAAAAATCGAGAAGAAATTTAGGCACCAAAACAAATGGGAGTTCAGATATGAAAATCTGCAACAACCAAAGCATGATAAATATGGACCTAAACAACATCCTCTCAACAATCAATCTAAGACACATGAAAAGAATGATAAAGGAAAGATGAAGAATGACACTAGGAAGTGGTGCGACTTCCATAAAATCATCTGGCACAAAACTGATGAATGTCGCTTGAAACAGTCATTGGTGGCCGAGATCAAAGAAAAAAAGTTGAACCCTGACTCAGAATATGATCCATAAAATAGGAAAAAAAGACAGATCATCGATGCAGACCCTATTGCTACTGTCGTGACCACAAATTTCAACTAGAATAACTAGTATATCTTGAAGAGGGGTAACAACTCTTCGATTCATAGATGTGGATTTAGGGGACCCCATTGCATTTCATTCTTGATAACAACATCCATAATAACCTCGTCTCATCTAATCTCTTCAAACATTTGGGGTTGTCGACAACAACACACTTGCATCCATACAACATTGGGTGGCTTCACCAGAGACATGATCTCTGTGTCATCCAGTACTACCACCTATCCTATGGAATTCAACCCTTCAAGGATGAGGTAGTGTGTTATGTTTCCTCTCCTAAAGTCTATGATGTTTATTTGGGCCAACCATATATGTGGAAACGTCATGCTATTTATGAGTCTCGACCCTATAGTTTCATTATTACTCTGGGAGGTAAGATCTACAGGATACCAAAAGTAGTTCTGACTATTGTTCCACCAAAAATGTGTTGCAAGGTAATCTCTCATACTACAAAATTCAACCTCTTCATAGTTTGTTCAAAGGATGCACATAACGCCACTCCAACCACTGTAGCCTCAACACCTTCTATCCAACATAAAAAGATTGGATAAGAGAAATAAGATATTGTTTCTTCACCTACGATGGTTCCTACGCAATGCCCCATCAAGCTTAGAGACAACAGGTTGGTGGAATAGATTCAAGCCCGCTAGAAACAAGTTCATGATAGGCTTCCACAGACCAAGAAGAACAACTTGTCGAGCAAGGCACGCAACTCAACAAGATTCATATTCATCAGATGCTTCCCCCTCTTCCTCGAGAACTCAACACAATGGATACCATTTCTTCCTAATGGGGGAGGATTGATCTAGGTGGATATTGGTGGCCACCCACATGTTCCAAATTCCAACTGGCTTATCTTGACAATTTTCAGTTGAGCACATTTCTCTGTAATGGGGACATTCCTTTGTAATTGTGGGTTTTTCACTTTCAGGGCTGTCCTGAATCCCTACACAGCATCCAGGTGGATAATGGTGCTCGCCCACCTATTCCAACTAGCTTATTTTGGAAGTTTTCATGTTAGTACATATTTCTATACTTCTAGGGCCATTTTGGGGGCCAAACAATGTTTTCTTGGATTTCCACAGTTAAACTGTAGATCGAGTTAGATTTTTATGGAATAGTGCGTAGGTCTATAATATACCTTTCCAATGGGCTATCACACGCCTAAAACATATATTGTATGCAAAAGTTACGAGACTGAGAAGTTGATGTACTAACTTACCCCAATGGGGCCCACACGAATTTTGGTGTTTCATCTCCTAGGGTTAGGTTTTTGGATGTATAGGGTTTTGGAATTCATGTTTATTATAAAAAGGCCTTCAGAACCTCATTGTACTCATATTATTGTGAATGATCGTAGTTGTCACATCTCTTCTAAGAGATAATATGCCACCATTCTAGAGAGTCTTTCACTTTGTGTTTTTACAGTCGCTCTACGTTTATTTCATTAATAGAATTCATGTATTACAATATTTATCTATTTTCGACAATATTTATATGTGTTTCATTGTAATATATCTACTTTCATTTCTTTCCTCTCATAAATCTGGATCAAGAAGTCTACAAACTATCAAACTAACAATCAACCTAGAATCATATCAAAATTCAATGCTCCTTGGTCCTAGCTTTCCGTCACCGTCAATAGACCCTACTATCACAAGTGTCTTAGCTTAGAAATCAAATATGAATGAAGTAGTAATGAAATGTCACTTGGAAGTGAGAGAAAACCTTATTAGAGCAATGTGTTCTCTCCCTCTACTTTTTTCAACTTACTCCTTTAAATATCTCCAACGTATTTGAATCATTCAACCACTTTTAGTTACTCATTAACTAACCATTAGTTAGTTAATAGGAAATTTCTCAAGTAAATTAATAAACAATAATAATAATATGATAAGGGTACTAAATAATACTAATAAGTGGGACCCCCTATTTTATTTAGACTAATTAATGAACCATTTCCTCCTTGTAACTTCCACCTTAGATGCAAGGCATATCATCTTGCCACATCATACAACCTATGTAATTAAAATGCATAAGATGGAATGTTCAGAAGAATCCCCTTGTCGCTCCATGTAACAATTATTTAAACTAATCAAAATTTAATCATTATATAGATCTATGCAAAACATGTAGGATATAAAACATAAGGCTACCCAAATATAAATCTGTCAAAAGTATGAGTTGTCCCCACAACATGTTGTCAGAAGATAAGTTGTCAAAATAATATGTTGTCCAAAACCATATTTTTTGTGAGAGGCTACTCCTCTCTTTCCATGACTACTTTCAACCCTTTCATTGCTCCCAATTGATGAACCTGCAGTAGCATATTTCTTATCATTTCGTTGCACATGTGAAGTGACTGAATGTGATGACTCATGTGATGATTTGGACTCTGCTGCTACTACTTTTTCCTTTTCTGTATTATTCTCAAGCTCAATGATCTTGGCCTTGGCATGATGGGAATGTGAGTCTTGGGCTATAGGTTGTTGATGCAACAGAGAAGCAATAGGTGAGGCATTAAAAGGAGGCTGTTGAGGGTGATCAATATTTGGTCATCCATATGACTATCCAGAAAGAGGATGTACAAAATATTTCCAACAATCATATTTGGTCTAAGTAAGGAAGAGGAAATGTGGTTTAGAACTGGAATACAGATACTTGGACAAGGGTTCTTAGGCATTACTGGAGTTCTATAGGCATGTTGGATAGCTAAATTGAGGAAACCTCTCTGGAACAACTGATTTAATTCTTCTGAATCTGCATCAAAATGTATAGAAAATTGGAGCCTCTTATTTCCCCTTTTCCAAGGACGTAGTCCTCTAACTTTTTTTCCCCTCTCCTGCCTTGACTAACCCTACTGAAAAATCTCATTCTAACACACATTCACAAACATCAAAACTAGAGCATCATTAATCCATCATCTAAAAATTTTGCAAAATAATAATTTAGACTTGGCTCTATAAACCACAATACATATGCAATAAATCACTATGAATTTCATGTCCTAGATCTAATAATCACTTAGAACATGGAATTAGAAGAGTTCTCGAGATTCCATGATTGGGCTTATAATGAGCGGAAAATCTTAAGTATGATAGGGGAAATGCAATATGGATTGTTCATTTACCATAACTAGCTCTACCAAATCATTACACTCACATAAACATCTTTGGGTATAGAACAAAGGATAGATCAAACAAACTAAACACCTATTCAATCTCATATAATTCTTCTATGAGACACCTCATACAATTGAAATCAAGCATGTGAATGAAAGAGGTACTTGGGAAAGTGAAAAGGAACTGTAATCAACGAAAAATGTTAAGTATGATGGAAATAAAAATGGACATGCCTTCATTACAATTGCCTCCATCATTATTCATCTTTTAATGACCCCAACAAGAATAATTATAATTACCATACAATATTATTGCACGAATTCATTCACAAAATACTCACATTCACATTTATCGTGTTATTTGTTATTTGCAATGATCAAAATCCATGTGTTCACCCATTTCCATATTTAATTAGATCACAATATATTAATTCCCAACATTGGATGCAAAGCACCATGTAAGCAGCGCCCAAGATATCAACAAAGGCATTGAAACATCAATAAAAAAAGCTCATGTATATTAAAAAACTATTTTTCACTTATCAAATCTCATTCAAGTGCACACAGGTTCTATTATATACATTAATATCTCCAAAAATAATATCGAAATAAGCATTTTTTTTCAAAGGGGTGAGATAAATGCGTCAAGCATCAAATGCATCAAACAATAACATACAAAACTATTATGTTGTGACTATAATTGAATCAAGGGTAGGAAAACCATTTTTCTTTTCCACCGAATATTATTGCAATGAGGGGTGAGTCGACTATAAATTCCATTAACAAACCCCATTTTAAAATTTCAGTTATGGCAGAGATATCACAAAGTGATAGGATTCAAAATTTGTTTACTAACACATAATCTTTATCATTTGAGGTTGAATGGATCCTCCCCAAATTAATTCAAACTCTGGTGTGACCCGTTGCATAATACACAGAGAAACGTTGTCCCCATTTTTCTAATTGTTTCTTATACATCACATACAACTCGCATGGTGACAACCAAATTGACAAGGGTTACGATTGATAACGAAACAAACCAATAACAAACCCCAAATATGTTGAGGATTTTAACCTTGTCAACTCATGACTCAGACTCATTTAGGTTTGTGATAAAACCCATGAAACAAAATTTTAATTTCAATAAGGGTATATAGAAGGTCGTAAGACACTACCATCATAGGAAGAAATTAGGCAAAGTGCACATACAACTGTTATCACATGACACTAAATACCCAAATCACATAAACACTAGACCTTTCTTTTTCGAATACTTTATATAGAGTCACAAACCATCCAATCGACATGGTAAATGTGCAATCAACGACCAAAATAATATCAATCAAAACTATCAACCAGACCATTGGAGCTACCATGCATGTGAATTTATAAAACCAGGAGCATGATAACTTCTTTTCTTTCCTTGAAAACAAAGCAAGAAAGCATCCAATGTGAGAACAACAAGTATTCAGAGAGACAAACATAAACTATTTAGAAAAAACCATAATGGATGATAGGGAAATAAAACCCTGGTACCTGGTGTTGTGTGGGTTAAATGGTGTCTTTGAGCGGTTGCAACAGTTACCAGAGAATAACCTTCCTCCAGACCACTATCGAATGAGTTGAATGCCAAAAATCAAGGTGGTAACCTGAACAACAAGTTGGTGCATTAACTGTTGGTCACATTGTGCTAGGTTGATGGCCGACATTAGTCACCACTAAACCCAAGGAAATATACGTTGAAACCTCAAGAAACCGATGACTTCCAAGTATGTGCAAACTCACAATAAACCACATGCCACTAACGCATCCACCTACCACATACGACTATTAAAAATATCCAATATCCTACATGCTCAATTTGTAAGTAAAGTTCCCACATGCATTGAATTTATTACAAGAATTATCAATAAATTGAGGTCATGGACCATGTGTTTATAATGTTTGTATGAAATATGTGTTAAAGCGGGGTATATAATATGTGTTGTAAATGAAATCCCATATGTGTTAAGACTTTCAATTTTTTACCATATGAAACTTTCAAAGCACCACTTTTATCAACAGTTGAGATATTTATCACATCGAACATATTCTTTCAATTTGTGTAATATGTATTAGATCATATATAAAGTCAATAAAATATATAAGTGATGTGCTAAGAATATATGTACATAAAAAACCTTTTTATGTAACAAGCCACAAATATAAACTCGTGAAGTGCATCAGGTAGCAGTGACTCAGTGAATCATGTCAAGACATTTACCAACATTAAACCCTTTTTACCATTTGAAGCCCTAAATCATCAACAACTTCCATAACTTTACTTCGATGATGATTTTTTCCAGCACTAATGTCTTTAAATATTTGAAAATTAGTGCCCAAAGAAGAATTTTTTTAATCATGATTTGAAACTGCCATTGTTATCATTCATTTTTCACTAAGAACTAAAACCAAACTCATACCAAATAATCAATATGCAGGTCATATGATCCAAGACAACCATCAATGAATATAGAACTAGGTGAATTCTTCTTCGAGGGACACTTTTAATCTATCTTCTTAGTGACATTATAGGGGGTCCCACTTATAGCTTATTTAATATGTATGTATATATATGTGCATGTGTTTAATTTTCAAAAAACTTATATGTGCCTTGCAATTATTTACAGGCTAGTGACTTCATGACGATTTTAAGAGTCAACAATGGAGACTCCAGAGGGAAGGAAATATAGTATCAGCTTGAACTCAACTTCTAGTTTTGTAGGTCAAGATTTTTTTTGTTATGCACTCAAAATTTTTCCTTTTCTTTGGTATGCTCTTTCAAAATAGGGGTGGCGGAAGGTAGAAAAGGAAAAGATGAGAGAGGGTATAGATTTATCACTCAAGTTTAATCAAAGTGGTCGTAGATGAATCATGATACAAGGTTGCAGACCACAAGTGATTGTCTTTCTTTATGCTCCAACTACTTATCATTACTCAAGCATACTTTTGCAAGCAAGGAAAAATGATGGTTGTACTGACTCATCTAAATCAGGATGAAAAAAATTCCACCAAATTGAGGGTAAAGAAACAAAGAAATAAAACTGTAGTGAAATGAAAATAAGTTGCAATCAAAACTCGACTAAAATTGAAAGTGAAGCAACAAAATTGATGAAATAAAGTGAAGAAGAAAAAAAGAAATTATACAACCTAAATTGATATTTACATCAAATATTGATTCAGAAAATGTAACAACTAGCTAGGCTCAACATAATGTTTCAAATGTGAGCCATTAGTTGTAAAAGAGAGTAACCACTCTTCAAAGTCCTTTAACATGTAATTTATATTTCTGACTACTAGAGTGATCTTTTAAGGACCTAGCCATAGTTTTTGTAATTTTGAGTGCGTGCCTTTATAAGCATGTGAGAGTCCCAAAGCAAGACTTTTTCATTTACTTTAAACTTGATAGATTTAAAACGCTTATCAAAGTATTTACTGACTGTCTGTTGCCTTTTTTCTTAATTTTCCAATGCACGATTCCTTTGTTGTTCTAAGGCTAGCAGAGCATTCATCCTCTAGGAAATATCAATAGAATTCAATTCTCCAGCCTTCATTTCTAAATGGTAAGGTGTGAGTTCGAGCTCAATAATCATAACAACTTATTGGCCATATAAAAGTTGAAAAGGAGTGTGTCCAGTGCTATTTTTGGTGATCGTGCGATCAAACCATAATCCATATGTAATAAGATTATGTCATTGGCATGGCTTATTGTAAATAATCATTTTCCGGATCCTAATCAGGTTTTTGTTAGTAGAATCAGCTTGTCCATTTCCTCGAGGGAAATAAGTGGATGAGGTGAAGTTCTTGACTTTGAATTTGCTCAAAAACCGAGTAAACTTTGATGAAATAAATGTAGATCCATTATCTAAAATTATTTTGAGTAGAAGAAAAAAGAGAGAAAATATATTAGATTCTAAGAAGTTAATAACCTTCTCATCTTGTGCATTTTTAAGAGGGACAACTTTGGTCCACATGGTAAAGTAGTCTATTGTTGTAAGAATAAATACATACCCTGTAGAAGATGGGGGGTTAATAGGGCCTATAAAGTCTAATCCCCATTTAGCAAATGGGAAATCAGGTAAAACTGGTTGTAAAGGCATAGCATAAAACTGTTCCCTAGTAGAAAAGTTTTGACATTTTATCCACGTGGATATTGGTGGCCACCCACATATTCCGACTAGATCCTCTTGACAATTTTTACTTCAACATGTTTTTATGCTATTCTTTGTAATTGTGGGTTCTACACTTCTGGGGATATTAGAAGCCCTACACAGTTTCTAAGTGGATAGTGGTGGCCTCCCACTTAATCCAACTGGCTTATTTTTCAATTTTTCATGTCACTACATCTTTTTGTACTTCCACGACTATTTTGGGGCCCTAAAAAGTGTTTTTTTAGCTTGTCACATTCAAACTCTAGACATATTTAGATTTTGATGGAATAATGTGTATTTATTGAAAATACCTTTCCAACAGGTTATCACACACCTAAAATGGAGTTCACATGCAAACATTACGACCCC
Source organism: Picea engelmannii (assembly GCA_009831015.1). Classification (NCBI taxonomy): domain Eukaryota; kingdom Viridiplantae; phylum Streptophyta; class Pinopsida; order Pinales; family Pinaceae; genus Picea; species Picea engelmannii. Next base: position 17,033 of record ML840276.1, on the reverse strand, counting down.
GAGAAGTTGAGGTACCAACTTACCCATAGGGGCCCACATAACTTTTGGTGTTTCATCTCCTAGGGTTTAGTTTTTGGATATCTAGGGTTTTGGAATTCATGAGAAATGTTAAAAATTCTTTTGGATCCTCATTATAATCATTATTCTCGAACAGATGCATGTATCAAGCCACATCTCTTCTCAGAGATAACTACCGCCATTTGAGCAAGTTGTTTCTAGTTCTGTAGTTTTACAATTCCAGCCTATGTTATTTATTCAATAGAAGTTATTTTTAACTCGATATCTGTTGTTCTCCATATCTCTGTGTTATTGTATTCAGTTTGTTATTCCTTTCGTTCTCCTCATAAATCCATATTAGTGGCATCAAATAGGTCTTCTCTTCATTTATTTTTCTTTGTGCATGTCCCCGACAATATTTGGGTACAAAAATTTGGGACTCGAACCAGTCAATCCTTTGCAAGATCGACCACACCGAGCCCAAAAAAAACCCATGGGGGATGAGAATAAATATTATGGAGAAGGATATCCTTTCAAAATGTTTCTCGAGGAATCCCTTGCGCGAAAAAGGACTGAAATGATGGAAAAATTTGCATAGATGCTTCGGCGGCTGCCCACAGGAGATGTATCTTCATCAAGCGACCATGTATCCCCCTTCAATGTACAAGTAAATTTTGATATTCCATTATTTGAAGGACAGATAGATGCAGATGTTGTAGATAAATGGATGAATCTTCTCAAGGGGTAGTTTTTGGTCCACAATTTTTCTGATAGGGAAAAGATTACTTTTGCGATCCTAAAGGCCATCCCCCATGTTAAGGACTAGTGGGATAATTACTCTGAGAAAAGGGCCATAGAGGAATATACAAAATTATGGTTTCACCCACATCAGATTCCTTCAGTGATGCCAATAAAGAACAATACTACCATGTTGGAAGCTACGAGGACCAGTACACAAGATGGACCATGCTGCATCAAGAAAGGGACCGGATAGTACCATATTTCACCAATATGTTCCATAACCTGAGCACTAAATTGGGTATCAAAGACTATGAACGACAACTAGTTCTCAAATATCATGGTTGTCTACATAGATACATTCAAACAGAAATGGAGTTTCTGGACATCGTATCATTATGTTCGAATTATATATATGCTATCAATATCGAGTAAAAATTTAAGAAGAAGAGGAAAGAGTTTGGATCAACAAAGTCCTAACAAGAGAAGCAGGGAAAAGGTGGCCCCAACCCACAAAAAAAGGGACATATCAAAGATGGTCAGTCCAACCAGTCCAAGATGCAACCCAAGAAGGGTAATGATAAGTCGAAGAACGACACTTAGGACAACCAGTCCAAGATGCAACCCAAAAAGGGTAATGATAAGTCGAAGAACGACATGGGAAAATGGTGTGAATAAAATAAAATTCCTTTGACACAACACCGAAGAATGTCGCTCCAACTAGTCACTAGTGTTCGAGTTGAAATATTATGAGTTAAAGAAAGATTTTGAATTTGAATAAAATCTAGAAAGTGGGATGTGTATCATTCATGTTGAAACTAGTGACATTGTCACTACCACCAAATTCCAACCAAGTGAACCAGAAGAACGAGAGGAAGGAGAATGCCTCTTTCACTCATAGATGTGGGTAAAGGGAACTTCGTTGCATTTCATTGTCAATAGAGACAGTTAGAAGAACCTGATTTCAACAAAGGTCGTCAACTAGATGAACCGAATGATAACACCACACCCACACCCCTAGACCATTGGTTGGCTTTTCCAAGGACAAGATATCCACGTCATCCAACAGTGTCGTCTTCCCTACAACATCAAGCCCTTCAAAGATGAGGCATTGTGTGATATTTCTCCCCTTGAAGTTTGTGATTTTATTTTAGGCCAACCATATTTCTGGAAGTAACATGATGTGTATGAGTGAAGACCCCACAATGTTATTATTACTTTGGGTAGACAAATTTACAATATACCAGAGGTAGTGCCGCCTGCAATTTATTTTTTAATATCTTCTAAGAAATGCAATAAGATAATTTCATAGAATGGTAAGTTCCTTTTCTTTGTGATCCGTGCTCATAGTAAGAAGAAGGTCACCACCATATCTGTGACCTCTACAGAGAGGCTCTCTTTGTAGTAGAAGCAAGTGGATGGGATCATGGAAGAGTGCAGAGACATCTTCTCCTCACCCACCTGGTACCAACACACTGCCAAGTCAAGCATCCAATTGATCTAACCCCCACTACCTCATTGTCTAATGGAACATTCTATCATTGCTCGTTGATGGAAAATGATGAAATCAAGCACCAAATCCAAGAGATTCTTTAAAAGAGGTACATCTGACCCAACTCCTCCCCTTTTAGAAGCATGATTGTGTTGGTGTAGAAGAAAGACGGGACCTGGAGGCTCTGCATTGATTATAGAGCATTAAACAAAATCACAATCAGGAACCAACACCCAATTCTATGAATTCATGAACTTCTTGACCAACTCAAGGGGTAAAATTTCTTCAGTAAGGTTGACCTAAAGTCTGGCTACCACTAGGTTCCCATCGAATCAATTGATGTATGGAAGACAACTTTCAAATCTAAATAAGGTCTCTTTGAATGGTTGGGCATGCCCTTTGGCTTAACAAATGCACCGGAAAATTTCATGAGATTGATCGATGATGTATTGAGACCCTTCACCAACTATTTTTGGTGGTATATCTGGAAGACATTCTCATATTCAAAAAAACTTGGGAGGATCACTTGCATCATATTCAAAAGTTTTTAGGCACTCCGCGGTAGCACAAGCTATATGCCAACTTGGAGAAATGATCCTTTGGCATGAACATGGTCCAATACTTGGGCTACATTTTTTATGAGCATGGGGTACATGTGGATCCAGCGAAGATTTAAGTCATTCATGATTGTCCAACCCTGACCACACTAACTGACCTTCATAGCTTCTTGGGACTTTCCAACTTCTACCGAAGGTTCGTGTTGGGATTCTTCCATATTGCATGGGCCCTCAGCCAAGTAACCAAGGGTGGTGACAAGGAAAAATTTGCATGGGGAAAGGAACAAAAACAAGCATTTGATGATCATAAGCATCGCTTATACTCATCTTCAGTACTCTCCTTACCTGGTCTTCAACAAGCATTCAATATTGAGACTGATGCCTTTGATTATGTTTTCTTCATAGTTATCACTCAGCATGGTCTTACAACAACATACCATAGTGAGACACTCCCAAATACTATCCGGAAATACCCCACCTATGAAAAAGAAATGTATTCCATCGTGCATGTCTGTTGTCAATGGAAACATCAGTAATTACATTATGGGAAAGGAGACAATCATCCACATTGATCAAAATCCTATGTAATTCATATAGAGATAGGGGAAGTTGCATAATTATCGCCATCAAAAGTGGTCCACATACCTACAATAGTTCTATCTCAACATCAAATATAAAATAGGGAGCACAAATCATGTCGTTGACTACCTTAGTCGGCCTCCTGTTGTTTCCCTCACCACAGTGTTCCATTCATGTGGGCATGAGGCATATGAGTGGCCCCAACTTTATCAACTTGACCCTGACTTCACCACCACCTATCAATTGTTGGGTATAGGAGTGAATGTCACCAATTTTCACATACATGATGGACTATTATGATATCTGGGCCACCTCTTTGTTCTGACAAGTGAGCGTGCAAAGATGATTTGGGAGGATCACTACAATCGGATGGAAGGGAATTTTGGCATCGATAACACTGCGTCTATTCTACATAAACATATTATTGGCCAAACATTCGACAAGATGTAAGCAAGTATATCATATCTTGCACTGGTTGTGACATTGCCAAGCCAACCATCAAGAAGCAAGTCTTATACACCCCTCTTCCTACTTTCGAGAGGCCTTGGGAATCCATCTTGATGGATTACATGTCTGGCCTTTTGTCCACCAAGAACGACAATGATTGTATATTTTGGGTGGTTGATTGGTTTTCAAAGATGGCCATTATCACATCCTGAAAGAAGAGCATCACAACGACATATACTCCCAAGATATTCTTCGAATGGGGGTGGATCCATTTTTGGATACCACAAACCATCACCTCAGATCAATACATTAGGTTCCTCAACACATTTTGGTCGAGTCTCTAGTCACTGTTGGACACCAAGCTCACTAGATCCACTGCTTTTCACCCCCAAACCAATGGCCAGACGGAGGTCGTAAATTAGATGATTGTGCACATCCTACGCATGTACACCTCTAAGAATTCATGTACATGGGATGACATTCTTCCCTATGTTCAACACAGCTACAACATGGCTCTCCATAACACCACCGACCATATCCCATTTCAGGTAGGGCTAGTATTCCAAAAATTCGATCCCATTGATGTTGCACTACCTCTTGCAACCACACAAGAAGAATATTCCCATGTTAAGTATAAGGCCAAAAAATAAACTAGATTCATTGAGAAGATTAAGCACATCCTCCAACAGGTCCATGAGTTTTTTTTTCAGAAATCCAATGCTAAGTATAAGCAATGCCATAATCAACACTAGGTACCACACCAATTTCAGGTGGGAGACAAGGTCTAGTTACATTTGCAGAAAGAGCACCTTACCGGGCCCCATCATAAGCTCCACCCACTTTGATATGGGCCTTACATTACCACTAAGGTTGTGGGTAGAAATTATTTTGAGCTTAACATTCCACCCTTCCTTGGCTTGCACCGAGTATTCAATGTGGACCTCCTTCGGTCATATTTTCCACCATTATTGGACACCTCAGAGATTTCATAATAGTTGAAATCAATCGAGCTCAAACCTGATTGCATGGAATATGCATCCAATGATCAGATGGTGGACACATAGGTCAAGGGAACTCGTGAGGAGAGGATCGAGCTTTATTGGGTTGTCAAGGTAGGACAACTCCTACACCAAGGAAATTGGGTCATCCGAGGCCAAATTCAACAAAATTTTCCTCACCTGATGTGGGAACTCAACACAATAGAACATTTATTCATAAGGGGGTAGGACTAATCTAGGTGGATATTGGTGGTCACCCACCTATTCCAACTCGCTCCTCTTGACAATTTTTAGTTCAACATGTTTTTATGTAATTCTTTTAATTATGGGTTTTACACTTTTGGGGATATCTGAAGCCCTACACAGATTTGAGGTGGATATTGGTGGATACCCACCTAATCCAATTGGATTATTCTTGAAGTTCTTATGTCAACACATCTTTCTGTACTTCCAGGGTCGTTTTGGGGCCCTAACTAGCGTTTTTTTGGCTTGTCACAATGAAAATGTAGACAGAGTCAGAGTTTGATCACATAATGTGTAGTTATCAAAAACACCTTTCCAGTGGGCTCTCAATAACCTAAAACAAAAGGATTATGAAAAATTTATGACCCCGGGAAGTTGATGTACCATCTTACCTACCGGTGCCCACATAACGTTCGGTGTCTCATCTCCTAGGGTTAGGTTTTTGGATGTATAGGGTTTTGGAATTCATGAGTAATGTTAAAAATTCCTTTGGAGCTTAATTTTAATCATTCTTCCATACAGATGCATGTAGAAATCCACATCTCTTCTCATAGATAAATTCCACCGTTCGAGCAAGTTGTTTTGAGTTCTACAGTTTTAAAGTTTCAACCTATTTTATTTATTCAATAGAAGTTATTGTTCACTGTATATCTATTGTTGTTCTCTATATATCTATGTTATTGTATTCAACATGTTATTTCTTTTGTTATTCTCATAAATTTGGATCAACATTTTTCACAAGCCTGAACAAACTTGAAAAAATATTGAAACATCAAGGACCAAAAATAACTAGACCTGATGATATTGAAAGATGCCTCTTTCGCTGTGAAATGGACACCAATATGGAGGTTAGAATCTATTGATCCATGAAATTCATTCAAAACATTTTGGTTTACTTTATCATTTATACATCTTAACAACAACTCATCAACAGATCTGTGAAAAAGAATATTTCCCAAGATGAGGAACTTTGGGGCTATCAAGCGCACTCTTCTACACTAATGTGAATCTAAATGATCTGGATAATTCTGATGTAAGAGATAATAAATGTTATCCTTGTACCAAGGATGGTCAACAATATCTATATAAAGAGTTTATAAGTAAACCAATGCTGACAAAGCATTCTCATCTTCCTCAAGAGAATCACTTTCTTCATGATTTTTATCCAAATGAAGAGATAGATCACATCCCTTAATTGTCTTGGTTGTAGTAATCATTAAATTTTTTTCTTGAATTTGGAAAGAGAATGTGAAAGTTTTCTCGGGAGATGAGTTTGTGTAAGAAAAGACTTGACTCCAGAAAAAGGGACTTTTACCAATGTTTTCTTTCCCAAAATAAAATGCCTGAAATTTCCTATAGATTTTACCAAGGCAAAAGTGTGTTTTTCGATCAAAGTATATTTCACCTCATCATCTGACAAACTTTGACTCATATAGGCTATAGGCATTTCTTGATTTTGGTCATCATATTTTAGAAGGATTGAAGAGATTGCATATTATGTGGAAATTGTATAGATGATGAATTCTTTATTAAAATCAAGCTTGTTTAAGACTGGTGTAGAGTTGATTTCTTTCTTGATTCCTATAAATGCCTTTTCTATCTCATCAGTCCAAGAGAAGGTTTTGTCCTGCTTCAAAATATTATGATTAGGTTTAACCATCACGATGAATTCAAGAAAAAAACTACTAACAAAGTTAATAGTGCCCATGAAAGATTGAAATCCTTGTTTAGAGGTAGGAGAAGGAAGTTTTATAATCACAACAAGACTCTTGGGGTCAATACTAATATCACATTCAGAAAAAATATGAACAAGGATTTTTCCTTGAGTAACTCTTAAAATAGACTTAAAAGGATTCAATGACATACTAATTTTTTTGCAACACAGAAATACTTTCCTAAGATTAACAAAATGATCTGACCAGTTCTTGGAATAAATAGTTAAGTCTTGAAGATAAACCTGAATTATTTTACCTATCAAATCATCAAAATATATTTTCATATCTCTCTGGAATGTGGCACCTATGTTAGATAGGACAAAAGGAATGCATTTGTAGGAAAATGTTCCCCATCTCGTGGTGAATGTGGTTTTGTACTTATCATCCCTCTTGACTCTAATTTGATTGTATCCAAAAAAAAGTCAAGTACAGACACTATTTGAGACTCGACTACCTGTTGTAGGATCATCTCCATGTTAGGAAGCAGAATGATATCTTTAACGCTAGCTCTATTTGAAGCACAAAATTCAATAAATAACCTGATTTGACCAGTTTTCTTTCATACAAGAACTACTTTTGAGACCCATTCAAAATATTTTATCAGAAAGATGATTTGAGATTTTAGTAACTTTTTGACTTCCTTCTTAATAGTAGCTTTGAGGGTAGGGCTTATAGGACTTTGTCTTTGCCTTACTGGCTTCTCCCCTTCCTTAATAGGAATTGTGTGTTGGATGATGTGGGGATATAAATGATTAAGGTCCTCATACGACCAAGAAAAGACGTCCGTGAATTCATGGAATAAATCCATGAATCTTTCCTTTTCCTCTTCTGAACAATGGGCTCCTATTTTAGTAATCTTGGCATCATCTAAGGCTCAAATGTTCATAGAGACAATGTCTCGAACTTTCCTCTTTGACTCCTCTTCTACAATATTTTCATTTTTACCAACATCATTCATTGAAAATGAACTTTGAAGAGGATTCAATCCTTTTGGAAACTTATCATCTTCAATAGAAATTACTTCCTTAGGCTTAAGAAGTTCACTTTGTAAGAAAACATATACATCCTCATCAATTTTGAAAACCTTCCATGATTCAACATTTTTAGGTCTATGTGGATGATATAGAGACATAAAAGTGCAATCATCTCACTGCAGTGAAAGATGTCGAGTAGGGGAGGCAACAAAAACAACCAACATGTCAGTCATGGTGTTAAGCTCCCTTTTAATGTGAGTGATGTTGAAAACCAATATATTTGAAATCAACACCCAAACGACCTGGGTGTATCTTTTCATCAGCTTGTTATTGGGGTTATAGAGTTTTCTAACAAGATTAACTATAAGCTCAGAATCAAAAAACACCGTAATATGACCACAAACCATATTATAATAATTTTCGATACCTAACAATAGGGATTCAAACACGAAAACGTTGTTGGTGCAAGTGAATTATAACTCGAATGAGAAATTATAGATTTTTCCTACAGGTGAGTAAAAGATAATACCAACTCCATTTCCTTCATTAGAACATGCACCATCAGATTGCATATGCCACAATCCATCATCATAGTCAAATTGTTCGCGTGGCACATCATCTTCTTTTGTGAAAATAAAGTAAACACCTAGGCTTTCCTCAACATAATTGACATTTAATTGCGAAACTTTCTCAATGTAAGGTGATATACGATCTTTTATCTGAAAAATAGTTCTCTTTCAATCCTTAGGAATAGACAAATACAACCCATCTAAATGCAAGTAACCATCCGTTAAGGCTTTCAAGTCTCTCCATAAAATAATTGAGAAATTGTTGACAGGCATATCAATGACTTGAGTGTTAAGGGTGGTATGTATTTCTGGGTGTGCTCAAAGTAATAAGGTTACATATTTGATCTCGCTAATCGTGGATTGTTGTTGATTATTATAGTAGAGAATTCCTCCCACATTTTCATTTGTACAATAGAGGCCTAACTCTTCCATAATGATATTTGACATGTGACGCAAACCCCCTTCCCTCCAAAGGGCTAATCAACCTCTCGGTCTTGGATCATGTGAGATACTGAGTTAGAGAGACTCCTTGGGTCCCTGCGGGCACCCAAAACCACTCTACCCACACACACAGGTCTCTTTCGCAAGTGACCATGGCTGTGAATGTGCGTCAATCTCTTCACGATTCAGATTTCGGGGATATTCCATATCCTTCCCTCATCGTTTCCTGAAGCACTCTTCTCTGAGTTATGAAATCCCACCATGTGTCTCAGATTTTTCGGCCCCACTTATGGTTTGGATTTTGCAACCTTGTGAAAATCTTAGGCCTTCCACCCACAACTTTCAAATTTTTGAATTCCTTGATTCATTGCCACGTGTTCCTCTCACAATAAACGGTTGACATTCTTTCGTGATTTCAGAATTTGTGACTCCACTTTCATCAAGTATTCAAAATTTTTGAACTCTGAAGTACTGAAACACTTCACGACTATCCTCCTCGTAGTTCTTCCAGATCTGATGGTCTAGAACCGTTTGTCTCCTCTTAGAATGAATCTTGTCCACTGATCTTAGAGAAGACTTCAGGGACTTCTTTCCTTTGAGATTTCCATTGCTCTCCCTCCTGATCTTAACTTACATGAATTCCTTTGGAAACTTCCTTTGACACTTAGTCAAAACCGCGATCTATGCACACCCTGAAACAAATCATCTTCTATAGTCGACTCCTCTGTGGATGATTTTCACACTCTTTGCGATTGTTCTCCCGTGATTGAAAACACGCTATTCCTCCTGATATTTAGGTATGAAAACCATGTCATTCACTCCTTGCAGATGTCAATGCACTCCTTGAACACATATAATTTCTTGTAATATCTTCTGAGCTTTGAGTCGAAATAGACTCGGTCACACACTCCTTGAAGACATTATGCACACCTTGCACTCGCTCAATAAAGACAAATAGTTGAAACTTGTTCACTCTTCACAGTGACTCATACATTCAACAAGGAAAAAGCATTCATGGATAAAAGTACAGAAAAATAACAGGGAATTGAAAATAGACATAAAACCTATCACTTATTCAGACACACACCAACACACATTTGGAACAATATTCCTCTGGTATATTCATTGAACTAAAACTTTTATACATACATACATTGTTCTTCACTAGTCCTTAACATATAACATATATATTCAACTATTGCTCGATTCTCTCCTCTCAACAACAAAAACCAATGAAAACAACCTCTACTCCAAAATATTACAAAGCTTTATGAAAAGGGACTATTTTTTGAGTTCTTCCCTCCAACTACTCTATGTTATCCTATCTGAATTAAATGCTATCAACTACTTAAAATTTATTACAATCAATATTGAGTCAGACAAATAAGAGCGCAAGCTCCAGATATGTATTGCAATCCCTCTCATAAAACAAAATACATTCCCCATCGATCCTATGTGATTAATCAACCTATGATCATTAAATATATTCATGACTCAAAACGTTTTGTCAGATATTACATTAATACACTAATTTTGAAATTCAAAACATTTAAAAATATGCACTAGTGCGTCCAGCTGTGTTCCACTTGTGCTTTGTTGGCGATGCTTTTGCATCATAGTACCTTGGTTAAAAAATTCATGCACTCTTGTCCATGAGCTCCTGCACTGATCTTCCATGCTTCTGGATATCCGCTTCACCAACCCAACTGGCATCTTCTACTAGTCATCCTTTCCACTTCACAAAGTATTCAAAATACGTTTTCCTTATGGTAATCTTACCAATTCGTTGATCTATGATCTTTTCCATTTGCAACTTCTCTGCTATAGGCATTTGTTTCTCCCATTGCATCCTCCTTTGATCTTCAGATATTTTGGATCGATCCTCCAGGTAAGGATACAGGTTTGCAATGTTGAATATGGGTGATATACCCACATCTTCTAGTAACTCTAATTCATAAGCATTTTCGCCAAACCTCCTCAGGATTTTGCATGGCCCTATTATTTTTAGCTTTAACTTATTGTATGTTCCCCTCATGAATCTTTCCTTTCTTAGATGTGCTAGAACTTGGTCTCTAAATTCAAATTCAAGCTTCCTCCTGTGTTGATCGATCCTATGTTTGTATTCGTTGCTACTCTTCTTCAATTGCTCCTTGACCTGATTGTGAAGTTCCCGCATCTCTGCAGCAAAGTCTTCAGCTCTAGTGCTCCTAAATTAACCCTAATTTAGATCAATTAACTCCGATACTCCTCTCGCATTCATTCCATACATGATTTGAAATGGACTTTTCCTAGTGCTTTTGTTCACCGAGTCATTATATGCAAACTCAACTTGAGCTAGAATTTGATCACATTGACTATGATGTTCAGTGACCAAAATCCTCAAAAATTTCCTAAGCTTCTATTCACCACTTCATTCTGTCCATCTATTTGTGGATGATATGCATAACTAAAAGATAGTTCGGTCACCAACTTTTTCCACAACGTCCTCCATAAATGACCAATGAATTTGGTATCCCTGTATGAAACTATACTCCTAGGAAATCCATGGAGTCTCACAACCTCCTTGAAAAAAAAATTTGCAACATGTGTTGCATCACTGGTCTTCTATCATGGGATAAAGTGTGCCATCTTCGAAAATTTTTCCACCACTACAAATATGGAATCACTTCCTCTCCATGTCCTCAACAATCCCAACACAAAATCCATGCATATTGCATCCCAGGGCCTTTCTGGAATAGGAAATGGTTGATACAATCCAATTTTCTTCTTCTTCCCCTTGGCATACTGACAAATCTTACAATTGTTCACAAATATATGCACTTCTTCTCTCATACCTGGACAATAATATGAACTATTTAATTGGGAAAATGTTTTTTCATGGCCAAAATGTATGGCAAGGCCTCCACTATGATTTTCCTTCAGCATATTCTCCCTCATCGAGCATCTTGGTATGCACAACTGGCATCCTTTGAAAAACAACCCATCCTGAATCAGATATTCAACCCACTAGCTTCTGTCTCTAATCATAGGATTTGCACACTCTTCATATGCCTCTCCAAAATCTGGACCACTGTGGTACATTTCCTTAAGGTGGTCAAACCCCAAGGTCTTGACTTGAAATTCCCGTAGAATCAAAATTCTCCTACTCAATGCATCAACAACCTTGTTAGCATTTAGAGAAATATGTTTAATGACAAAAGTGAAATTTTTCATAAACTCTATCCACTAAGCATGTCTCTGGTTTAACTTCTCTTCTCTAGTTATGAATTGTAAAGGGTGATTATCGTTATAAAAAACAAAATCCTTTGGTATGAGATAGTGCTTCCATTTCTTCAAGGATTGAATTATGGAATACAACTCTTTGTCATATGTGGAGTACTTATTTTTAGATTCATTCATCTTCTCACTGAAATATGCACCAGTTCTGTTATCTTGGCTTAAGACCTTTCCAATTGCAACTCCACTCATATCGCATCTCACTTGAAATGTCTTTAAAAAATCCAATAGGACCAGAATCATTTTTTCAGTTATTCTCTCCTTCAATATGTTGAAGCTCCTCTCAACCTCTTCTATCCATTTGAAATTCTTTTGTCTTTTCTTCACCGTATCCATCATTTGAGCACTAATCCCACTAAAATTTCTCATAAACTTCCGATAGAAACTTTCTAATCCATGGAAGCTTCTTACCTCAAAGATATTCTTTGGTGACGACCATTCTCTGATTGCTCTCACCTTTTTGGGATCCATCTTCAATTCGTTTGAAGAAATCACAAAAACCAAATATATGAGTTATGTCTTCATGAAAGAGGACTTTTTAGATTAATCAACAACTTCTCTTGTTGGAACCTCCTCATCACCAATGTTAAATGTCTCAGGTTCTCCTCAGTCTTCCTAAATACCAGTATATCATCCAGATATAAAATCATGAACTTACCAATGAAATCTTTTAAAACTTCATTTATCAGCCTCATAAAAGTACTTGGGGCGTTGGTTAAGGCAAACGACATAACAAGCCATTCGTATAACATCTCATTTGTCTTGAATGTTGTTTTCCACTCATCACCTTCCCTCATTATTATCTGGTGATATCCACTTTTCAAGTCTATTTTTGAAAAATAGTTATCCCCACTCATGCAATCCATCAAGTCATCCATCCTTAGCAATGGAAATATGTGTCTGATGGTAATAGTGTTTATGGACCTCGAGTCCATAAAGATTCTCCACCCCCCATCCTTCTTCATACTTAATACAATTGGCACTGCACATGGACTCAAGCTTTCTTTGACTAATCCTTTGTATAACTGATCTTGAACTTGTCTCTTCACCTCCTCATTTTCTTGAGGTGTCAACCTATACGCTACTTTGTTTAGGAGGCTCACTCCTGGTATCGAGTCAATGTGATGACTGATGCTTATGATAGGCAACAATGATTTTGGCAACTCATCTACTACAATATTAGGAAAATTTTCTAATAGTTCCTGAACTTCCTAAGGCAAATCCTCCATTGAAGTACTAGTAAGGATAACCCTCAGTTTCCTCACTACAACAAACTATATCTCCTATTCCTTCTTTACTTCATTCAGGAGTTCCTTCCCACTCATGAGAAGTATATCTGCACTAACTTCATCCTTCGCCTTCTTTTCTTCAATTGGAATCAACATGTGTGTCCTACCATTCTTATCTAAGGTGTAAGTATTCCTCCTCCCATCATGAATAACATTTGTGTCATACTACAATGGTCTTCCCAACAAAACATGATAGACATCCATAAGAATCACGTCACACATAATATCATCTCTATATCCTCCTATTTTAAATTCAACCAAGAATTGTTGAGTGACTGTTACCTAAGGACCTTTCTGCAACCATGATACTTTATATGATGTCGGATGTGTAGTTGTCTCCATCTCTAGATTTTGTACCATCTCTATGGATACTAAGTTGTCAGTGCTTCCACTATCAATTATCACCTTGAAAACCATGTCTTTCATTTTGCAAGTTGTCTTGAACAAATTGTTCCTTTGTGTTGGTTTTTCAATCTCTGGCTCTTGCTTCAAAAGAACCTTATTCATCATCAAGGATTTCCCATCCTCTTCACCTTTTACCTCAACATCTCACTTTTGCACTTCTGATATGTGTGCTTCACCTCCTTTCTTCCTCTAGGGGAAATCCCAAGACATATGTCATTTTTTTCCACAGACATAACACCTCACTTCTCCTCCTCTGCCTCTTCCTCTTCCTCTGGGAAAATAAATTCTACCACCACTATTCCTTCCTCGAGAAATTCCTCCTCTCTCAAAGTGATTATATGGTTTCTTCACCTCGTTTATGGGATTCTATGCTTTATCATGGCAAAATCCATTGCCTTTGTTGAAACTTTGACCTCTGTTTTGTTGAATCTGCTTTCTGGCCAACTTCTCATATGCTTTTAGCGCCATTTGATATGCATCCTCGACTGTCCTGACTGTCGCTATGTTGATTTCATCCTGGATATCATATCTCAGGCCATTAATGTATCTGGAAACTTTCTCTTCATCTCTCTCTCTGTGTCCAGCTCTGATGTTCCACTTATAGAACTCCTCTATGTACTCCTTCACAGTCAATCCTCTTTGTCTCAAGTTCTACATCCTCCTGAACATATTTATCTGGTAGTACTTGTGTATGAATTCCACCTTTAACTTGGCTACCATTTGATCCCAACTCTTGATATTTTGTTTCCCCTTTCTCCTCCTATCGGCCTATAATTCATCCCACCACTGTGTTGCATGTCCTTTCAACCTAGTGACAACATGTCTTACCTTTTTCTCATCTTCGACATCCTCATACTCGAAATACTTGTCCATTGCTAGTATCCAATCAAGCAATTATTCTATGTCTAGATTTCCTTCATGCATAGGGATGTCAATCTTCGCTCTGGGACCCAATTTGACAACTGCTTTCAACAAGAATTCTTCCGCAACATCCTCGGCTATAGATTCTTCGACTTCTAATTCTTCATTTTCTCCCTCGTTGACGTCTCCAACATTAGGTGCTCTCCTTTGTGTTGTCTCCATGGCATCCAGCCTCGCACGTAATTTTTTCCCTTTCCATAACTTATTTGGCTAGAGGTGGATCAACACGTCTTCTAGGAGACATTGTGTTGACGCTTTTGATACCTCTCACCGATATCAGTTTAACTTTCTCCCTACATAAGTCAATTATGTACTTCCTCTGATACCACTATTGATCCAAAGCCCCTTCCCTCCAAAGGGATGCTCAACCTCCCGGTCTTGGATCGTTTGGGATAATGAGTCAGAGTGACTCCTTGGGTCCTTGCGGGAATCCAAAACCACTCTACCCACACACACATTTCTCTTTATAAAGTGACCACGACTGTGACCATGGGTCAACCTCTTCGTTATTCAGACTTCGAGAATATTCAAAATCCTTCTCACATATTTTCCTGACACGTTATTCTCTGAGTTTAGAACTCCCACCACGCATCTCCTCATATTCTTAGGCCACTTATGGTTCGGATTCGAAACCTCACAAAACTCTTAGGCCTTCTTCCCACAACTTACAAATTTCTGAATTCCTTGATCCGTTGCCACGTGCTCCTCTCATGATCAACGGCTAAGATTCGTTCATGATTTTAGGCTTCGTGACTCTACTTTCATCAAGTCTTCAAACTTTCCAAACTCCGAAGAACCGAAACGATTCACAACTATCCTCCTCATACTTCTTCCAGATCTAATGGTCTGGAACTGTTCGTCTCCTCTTGGAATGAAAATTGTCCACTGATCTTAGTGAAGACTTCAAGGACTTATTTCCTTTTATATTTTTGCCACTCTCCCTCTTGAGCTTAACTTACTTGTCTTCCTATGGACACTTCCTTCAACACTTAGTCAAAAACTCGATCTATGCACACCCTGTAATAGATCATCTTCTACAATTGACTCCTCTATGGATGATTTTCATGCTCTTTGCGACTGTTCTCCCGTGACTAAAATAATGATATTCCTCATGAGATTTCTGTCTAAAAACTGTGTCATGCACTCCTTGCAGATGTCAAATGCACTCCTTGCACACATACAAGTTCTCGTTATCTCTTTTGAGCTTTGAATCGAAACAAACTCTGTCATGCACTCCTTGCGGACACTATGCACACCTTGCACTCGCTCAATAAAGAGAAATAGTTGAAACTTGTTCACTCTTCATAGTGACTCATACATTCAAAAATGAAAATGCATTAATGGATATAAGAACAGAAAAATAACAGGGAAATGAAAATAGACATAAGACCTATCACTCATTCAGACACACAACAACACACATTTGGAACAATATTCCTCTGTTATATTCATTCAACTGAAACTTGTATACATACATACATTGTGCTTCACTACTCCTTAAGATATACCATATAGATTCAACTACTACTCGGTTCTCTCTTCTCAACAACAACAGTCAATGACAACAACCTCTATTATGCAATATTACAAAGGTTTATACAAAGGGACTCTTTTTTTATTTCTTCCCTCCAACTATTCTATCCTATCCTATCTGAATTAAATGCTACCAACTACATAACATTTATTACAATAAATATTGAGTCAGACATATAAGAGCACAAGCTTCAGATCTATACTTCGATCTGTCTCATAAAAGAAAATACATTCCCCATTGACCTTATGCTATGGCTCAACCTCTGATCATTAAAGATATTCATGACTAAAAATGTTTTGTCAGATATTACATTAATACATTGATCTTTGAAATTCAAAACATTTCAAAATATTCGCTAGTGCTCACAACTATCTTCCGCTTGTGATTTGCTAGCGATTCTCCTGCATCAACATGACATTTGGGCCTGAGCCACCATCAATGGAAAAGCAATGGGCTATTCTATCTAAAATATTTACTGAAATGTAGAAAAGGGGGTAATTTACAGATCTCCTAAATTTATTTACACCTATCTATTTACACGATACTCTTTTTCATCGTAATCTTCCATGAGGTTGGCTATATTGGAAGTTTTAACTTCCATTAAATCTCTAATATGTTGTTTTTGTTCTGGTATAGTTACCATAACAAAAAAAGTAGCATCATCTTTTATGTTATCCAACTGATTTAAAATATTGTACTTTGAAGGAGCTATGACTTGATGATTGGTAGAAGGGTGAGCAGCTTGTGAGTCGATATTTTGAGTGGATGTGTTAGGGGGAAAAGTAGTCTTGGAATAATTAACTTTTCCCTTACTGGCATATGATTTAATTATGGTATTAACTACCATAACATCATCCT